>OV651822.1:42857081-42885063 GCA_927349885.1 Psylliodes chrysocephalus
TCTAAACATTTATGGAGATGCTGCAATAGGTTGTACAAAATAACCGGAAAAAGCCTATAATAACTAGATAGGAAAGTCATGTGTTGAACACATCAGATTTTTTTAATGTTACAACAATTACCTTGTACTCAAATTAAATTTTATATAAGTTTTTAATATTTTTTTGGACAAAACTAGAGTTGATAATTCTCACTAGCTTTCTAAAAATAACAAAAGAGAATTATTGGCGCCCCTCTCTCCCAGAAAACTATTATCCCAAAGGTGTCTATTAGAAAAGGCCGAATTCACGACTAAGAAAACTATATGGTCTTTTTAATTTGATTAAAGGTAAGTAATGTTTTGTGTTAAATTTCTATGAGCTAGTCAAAATTTCTTATAAGTGTTTTGAAATTAACATTTTATTGCAAAGTAACTTCAACATATTACAAATTAGTGCTCCAACGTGTCGAAATATTACAAAGATTACCATTTATTTCAAAACTACTTGACGTATAAGAATGTCCGAAATATAGAAAAAAGTCTACAGTTTTGGTCTATCAAACATGTAAATCAACAACATCGCTTTCATGCCTCTACGATAGCAGAGCCCTCTGACAATATGGCAGAAACTACAACTTGTTTAGAGCGTCGTCTATTCAAATAAATCTTATTTATTTTATCTACGGTTTCTGCATACATGAGACAGTTATGCTATTTTAATTTAATTTTAAATAACTAAGAAGCTCTGATATTGGATCTTCGGACAAAAATCCTCTTTATTCAGTCTACTATACGCCCTTGGAAAGGGAGCCATAGCGGAGGACGTGCTAGTTGCCTTCTAGTTTTATCGAATACTTCGGGAAAGGCTTCTATTCTGATGGACACCTTTCGTCATCCATTATCGTTTTCTTTCCCTGGCTTGTCGAATGCAATAAAGAAGAATTTATACCACTATGACCGGAAAGAGGGTTTTTACGTTATGGTTTTATTGTGCGCATATCAGAGACGTACCTATTTTATTTACAACTTTTACAAACAGACATGAAAGGAAATTATGTTTTTAAGGAATATTTTGTATATTGCTATGGATATTTAGCAATACATATACAGTGTGTCTACTTAAGTTGGAACCATATGGAAAATATTTTTATTATTAAAAATGCCATTTTAGTCCCTAAAAATAGGAATTGAAAGTACAGTTTTAGTCTTTAAAGTTTAATCATTTTCTTAACACTTCAAATAATACATTAGATCTAGTTATGTACAACAATTTTACTGTTGAGAACTTGTCTGTTACTGATAGTCCTCTAGTGCCGGAAGATATTAATCACAATGCACTGGAGTTTACTTTCAGTTATCCGAATATTCCTTTATCCAAAAAATTTGTAAATGAAGGTTCTAATTTTAATAAAGGTAATTACGATGCCATAAAGACAGAATTATAGTCCTTTAATTGGACAAATGAATTTTCACATTTCAATTCGAACGATAGTGTTCAGAAATTTTATAAAATTACTGAGGCCCTCAAGGGGTACCTCAAGGTTCACACCTAGGTCCTCTGCTTTTTATAATATACAATAATAACATTGCATCATGTTTCGATCTAAAAATTTTCCTAAAAATCACTAGCGCCTTTGATTATTTACTAATTAAAATAATAATAATAAAATGCCTTTATTTGCTTGTAATCTACAATGCACATAAACATCATGAGGCGAAGTCTAGCTTGCGTTACTCAACTTAACCTCAACATAAATATAAATTTAAAATAATCAAAAGGTATCCATAATTTACAATATAAAAAAATTAAGAAATTTAATATACAATTAATTTATGATTAAAAAATGTTAACCCTGTATTTAATCTAAACTGAAATCAATGGAACTTAAAATACAATTAAATAAGGAAATATATTAACGTTAGCACTGTATTCATTGCTCAACTAATAGCAATGTTTTATAGTTTTGTTTTAAAAATGTGAGAGAACATGTCCTAATTTCCCTGTTATATATTGAAATGACGTTAAATGTAAAATATCTTTTGAAAAATGATAATCGGTAATTGTGCAGATCTTTCCAAAATATCAATTTATTTTTTAAGTATATGGGAGTTGAGGTTGAAAGAATTCGAAATACCGTGGCCGCCATCTGATATTTAAATCAATTTTCTATATTGAGCCAGCTAAGTTCTTTAATTTTATTTGATATTCTATCATACTTTCTGATATCAAATACAAAACGACAACAACAATTTTGAATGTTTTAAAGTCTGTATTTGGTTATTTGATCCAAACAAGGATAGTAAATTAAAAGTCCATAATTTAGGATGGACAATACAAGACTTTCACAAAGCAACTTACGTAATTTGAAACTCAAAATACCTCGATTCCTGTATAAGCGAAACATAGTCCTGAAACCTTAGTTTGCAGTCATAAATAAGTTTTCGGCACTTCTACTTGATTTAAGAGGTTTATTTTGAATGAATAACTGTTGTACATTATGTCATATATTTTTAGGACAAAATAATATTGTATTCAACACGACTTGAATAGGTTGGCTCTTTACTGTCAAAACAATAACCTTTTTTTTAATTCAAAGAAATGTCATTGGATCATTTTCACCAGAAATAAAAATATTATAGACAATCAGTACTCCCTCAATAATAAAACTCTAAATCGCGTCTCTGAGGTAAAAGACCTCGGAATTTTTTTGACAGTAAACTTTTGTTTGACACACATATAAATTACATTTCTAAAAAAGCAAATAAAGCATTAGACTTCCTTATATAAGAGTTTGTCATGAATTTAAAAGTATTGATTCTTCTCGAACTCTGTATATGGCATATGTCAACTTAATTTCGGTACCGTAATTTGGAACCACTTAATATAATATTTACATAGATAGATTGCAAAACTTACAAAATAAATTTGCAGTGTATGTTGATAAAAAATTCTACCATAGTTCGCAAAATGTCTATGCCATAAAAGAAAATTTAAAACTTATTTCATTATCTGACAGGAGACAACATTTAGATACTAAATTTATTTTTAAAATTGTAATAACCAAATTGACTCCAGTGCCATCTTAGGTAAAATACAACTTAATGTTTCCTCTTATAATACTAGAAATAAATATACATTTAATATTAATCAAAGTTTCACAAATTACTACCTAAACTCTCCTTTGCAGAGATGTAGCAAATCGTTCAACTCAATCTCAACTCTCACTGACATTGACATTTTCTCTGATTCTTTGACAACTTTCAACAATAATTTAAACAAATTTTATCTTTCACATTTAGATTAAGTATTAATTTCTTATTTTTTTCCTTCTTATTTAATATACCTTTATATCATTATTATAATCACTAATACTTTTTTTCTACACCCGTATTATAATAATGCACTTATATGCCCAAAATCCGTTTCATAATGATACCCATTATGATACAGATTTTTCATTATGATACAGATTTTTAATCAATAGAAACCTACAATTTTTCAATCAAGCATGATGTTTGACGTTTGTCCTAAATTCCTATGTAATTGTTTTAGTTGTCAAAACGTATTAAATTTTCGTAGATAGCTAAACTTCGATAATTATAATATTAAAATGTCTGATATCAGCGATATAGAACACTCCTCCACACATATAGGAGAAAGGAGAAAATGCAGTACAAAATATTTTGCCCCAAAAATCTGTGGTAATACCAGTACCCAAAGTAATACCATTAATTACAATTTTGTAGAATTTTTTATAGAAATACGAGTAATTACTGTTATTGTGTTCAATACCAATATAAATAGAATATTTATAGGTCTTGATTATTTATCGGGTGTAGAAAAAATAGCGTATGCAACTCTCATGTAATGGTTATTAAAACACTCGCATAAACCATACGAAACTCGCCTTTGGCTCGTTTCGTATCCCGGTTAATGCTCGTGTATTAATAACCATCATTACATGATCGTTGCATAATATACTATTGTATGATTAGATTTAGGATTATAATAATTGTGAAAACTGTTTTTGGGTTCGTCCCGTCCTGTTTTCCTTTTTGTAAATAAATAAATATGTAAATAAATAAATAATATATTATACACCAAGGGACTAAAGTGGCACTTTTTATTCCTAGGCTAAAAGTTTGTCGAGAGATAAAAGACGATTCAGTTCCGTAGTTTGTATATTATTTTATGCATTTTAGGAAAAGAAAAACTAAAAAATAATAAAAACTGAAAATTTGGAATAGTTAACATCAAAATATTGGAGCAGCAGCAGTGCCAGTGTAACATTAGAAATGCATTTTCTTGCAATATGGTGCCGTTTCAAAATGGAAGGAGGCCAGAGGGGAATATATTTCTCAAGTTGTTCAATCCAATAAACAATAATCATTACTGTCAGAGTTCCTCAAGTAGTTTCAAGTTCTGATAGCCATAGATCCGTCCTCTCTAGACATTATTACTCTGTTCCTCCCTAGGCGAACCATCAATATATCAACGCGTATTGAACGGCTTTTTCGACAATTGTCAACATAAATAAAAATATAACGGCTGTTGTTGGTCTTAATACGAAGATGGGCTCAAAAAAGTTTAATGAATTCATCACTTATTATTTTGTTTTATATGCTACAGGGTTCGTTAATACGAGAAACTGTACGTATATGGAATAGTGTATAAACTAAATAATACCTTAAAAGCGGGTAATATATATTGATATGGCTAAACTGACTTTAAATTATAAAAACGTCATAAGACAATTTAACTGAAAATATGAATTATTAATTGTAAGAAACTAGTAAAAATACGGCAGTGGCTCTATGTCCGATATCGGATACGCAGCTACGCGCTCTCCGCATCCGACCTCGTACATAGAGCATCAAATTCTGCATGTCCTTCAGCGTCGATGTGCTGCCGCGTTCTTTAAATTGCTTAATAAGTAATTATATTCATTATGGGTCGTATTTTTAAAAGCGAAGAAGAGGGTGTTCCTTAAGTTACTAGTGTTACTACTCATCTAAGAATTAACTTTTTATTGTTGCATTTTATATTTTAACATTTCATAATAAACAAGGTTTAATTAGTCAATGTTTTCTTCAGACATTAAATTTGCATTTTCTCAAATTGACTGATCATTCTCCCCGCGACGCTCGCCGCGACTTTTTTTTTCGTAAATTGGTCTTTCTAGGGACATATAAGGGACGGGTACCTGACCTCTAATATACGATATGCCTGTATGTACCATATAATCTAGGATCAGTTTAAATTGTTATTTAAGGAATAAGTATAAAAAATATTGTTTTGTAAATATTACGATTTAATAATTTATAATTATAAACATTTAACATTTTTTATAATATTAAAAAGGTGGGTACCTACCTATACCTGAAATCTGCCTGACTCAATAGAAGTTAAAAATTAAATTTATTTAAAAGATATAAAGTAAGTACTTAATCAGATTCATATATGTAACAAAAATTATATGAAAAAAAAAAAGAAACATGTAAGAGAAAAACAAAGATTTCTTTTAAAGGAGTTATACAGGGTGTTTCTAAATTCATGCGACAAAATTCAGGAGGTGATTGCTCGTATGAAATTAAGATGGGTCTTTCCTATAACAAAATTTCCTCAGCGCATCCCTTTCTAAAATGTTAGTATAACTAGAAACTTGAAATTCTGTAATGTATTTTGGCCAGCATTTATTATGAATCGTACTACATTTTACATCTTTACTGTTTTCCACTCAATTTATTAAAAAAATTATAAATTATGGCGCTTATTTTTTTCTCTGCAGCTATTGGTTTTAAGAAAAAAATTTAAGAATAAAACAAAATTTTTAAATAAACAAGGATTTCAAGTTATAATTTTATTTCATAAAACTTCATCTCGAAAAAAGTTTTGATATAAAATAAAGTAAGGGTTGCTAATTTCACCTACCTATAATGTATGTAACAGGAATATTGAAATTTTAGAAAAAAATAAAAACTCAATTTTAGTCACCACCTTTTCAAGGGTGATATCTCGGAAAGGGGTGGGCTGAGAAAATTTTATTATAGAAAAGACCCATCTTAATTTCATACGAGCAATCACCTCCTAAATTTTGTCGCATGAATTTAGATGTTGCACGTCAAACAGTATTAAACAACACTCAATTTCTAACGATGAAGTTTTAACTGGTGTATACCAAACTGCTCCTAGATTTTATGCACAGAACACTTACTCTATTTTATGTTTTACAAACGTATCGTAATAATTATTATGTTAGGTTGCCCCTTATGTATTGTACAACCAGTACAACAAATGTACAGTAACGATATATTTGCCCAACAAATCGCCGTATTTGTCTAACAAAACGTAGTTATTGTCCAGCAAATGTAATATGTAATACATAATTTACTGAAACGTAAAACTCTGCATTATTCTGTTTTTTATCTTTGGGTTTAAGAGCTAACAAAAAGGCCTTCGCACCTCTCGCGTCTAGCATTGGGTCAAAAAGAAATATGGTCACCCTACCTTATGTCCAGAAAAAAAAGTAGTTGGTGAGCGTCGTGGAAGAATGATCAGTCGATTTGAGAATATGCAAATTTAAAGGTCCAAGAAAAAATTGGTTAATTAAACCTTGTGGAACCCCCTTTAGGTATTCGCCTTAACAAATACGAGCCATGAATAGTTACTCAAACTACAAGGAAGACGGCAGCACGTCGCGCCGAAGGACATACAGAATTTGAAGCTCTATGTCCGTGGTCGGACGTCGAGAACGCACAGCTGCGACAGGAAGCCACTGCCTAAAAATAAATCTATTTCGTATATTAATTAAGTTACTACGACTGAATAGTAAAACTTGCTTTGACTATTATATTGTAATACTTCCCTTAAAGCATAGCCTTAATTTTTATATAACTGACCAGAGCCCTATTGGCACCGTGCGTGACAGCAGCGCAAACTAACTTATGAACTAACGGGCGATTTTTTATATATCTACTGTCAATACAATCTATATATGTAACAGGAGGGTACCCCCACGGCACGTAGGTCTCATTAGGCCCGTTGTACATCCTCCTAAAATGATAGGCACCTCCTAGCTCGTTAGCCAGCCTACATATCTAATGCAGTTTTCAACGTCGCCAAGAGGTGTTTCTCTTCTATCGGCCAGTGTTAGCCGGTGTTAGCCGATACTCGCCGAACACAAATCTTCTAATAAATGAGAGCGTCGAGCAATCGTAAAGGATATGATCGATGGTCCCATCTTCTTGTTCGCACCCTCTGCACAGTGCGGACTCTGACAGCCCCATGGTATGGAGATGCTTCCGTACTTGGCAATGACCAGTCAGTATGCCTGTGATAAGGCGCAGATTCTGACTAGTCATAGTCAAGTATTTGTTTGCTGCAGTGTTTTAGGATAACTTAACAGCTCCCTGGCAAATCTGCAGTTTCTTGTTTCATCCTATTTTTCCTTGAATTTTACAAGGGAACGTTCTTTGATTAGGTCTACCACTACCGATTTTGTTAGGCCAATAGAAGGGCCAGGTCCAAAAAGTATTTGGTTGACTGCTTTCTTGGCTAGTGAATCAACAAGACGGTTATCTTTCGATGTGGCGTGACCTTTTATCCATCTTAAGGTCACCACATTGTTGATGGATATTTCGGTTAAAAATTCGTGACATTTTAATACCAAACCTGAGTAAATGCGTGATCTGTTCAGTAGGGTGGGTCGAGAAAAAAAAATTTCAGAAATTGATCTTGTCATATTAGTAAAATATGTGGAATCCACCAAGAAAAATATACAAATTTTGTTTTTGCGAAAAAAATTGAATTTAGCTAGCCTCTAGTTTGACCCGAATGTAGGAATCTCTCGAGATGGAACCACATACTTTACTAGATGCTTCAGTCACTAATTTAACACAGCGCTTGACTGCTTGTGTGTGACATGGAAATTCGATCGTTGACGGAAATATGAAGGATTTATTTTCTATTGCCTGCTCTAGAACCTGGTCATTTATTTGTTTTGTCAGAGGAGGAGGCTCTGTCACATTGCACTCACTCCAGTGTATGGTCTTGGTGTAATCTTGAGCTTCGAAATTTATTTTTGGAACTCTGAATGTTCTCAGTCTTGTTGGAGTTTGCCTCGCTTTTAAGATACGTCTTATTCCTAGTTCTCTTATATGCACCCTTTCATCTGTTATCATTGCTAAGAGAATGTTCTCTGTGTGGACGAAGTAAGCATTTGTGGAAATCACTCGATTAGTAATAGTTTTAATTTAATCAGGGAACCATATTGAATACTGGGTTGTGTCTTGATTGAAAACCAGACTGAGGCATACACTTTCATGACAAAATTTGCGAGTAAAATAAGGTTTTCTGAGGGCAACTCCGTAGAAATATGTAATCGCAATAGCCTGTTTGCTGTTGTTAGCCATCTTGCATGACCCATTTTACTAGGATATTTTTTGGATAAGTTGTCAGGGCAGTAGCCCTCTCGAATAGCTGAACATAGACGATAAAGGTACTGTTGATCAGTATTAAGGTCTTTCTCATCGACATGAGGTACAATTGTGTCAATTTTTTCGAAATTCACGACTGGCCTTAATTCGCATGCTGCCAACAAAGATCCGATTGGCCCAGAAAAAGTATATGGCCCCTTTGTGTGTCCATCTATGTCGTGAAGAACATGTCTGAGTGGTAGTTCATTTGTATGCAACAAAAAAATTACCCACTGTCTTTTAACGTGATTTTCAATGAGACGTATTATGTCACTTTTCCATCCTGTATTCACATTAGTCCCATCACAACCAATAACTGATTTAAGTCAACATTTTTAGTTTCGATATAAGATATAATACTTCTCGATATATTTAACGCAGTGGGGGTGTTATCGTCACATGGCCAAAATAAGTACTTCCTGGTTCTTCAATTATTGAAACGTGCTCCTGTTGTTTAGTAACACGACGACCTTGAATAAGCATCATTGTTTGGTCCTTTCTTCCATCGAAATAAATTTCTTGAATAGGTTTTTGAGGCATTGTCACTATTTTTTGGACAGCCTTCCTTTTTTTATTGAGTTCTCTCCGAACTTTGCCTTTATCTATAATATTCTTAGGATTTTCTGAAGACACTAATCCAGAATCGTGCAAAGTGGCTGTATCAATTTTCGCCACAGTTCGATTTGAAGCTCCTGTCACGTTTGCCATCTTGGCAATGTTTGGGAGAGCTTTTTTGAGTTGTCCAGATTTTTTAAGCTCCTTAACATTACCAGCTGAAGCATCTAAAGAATATGATTACCTAAAATCCTGATCTTTCATTACATTCTCACCTGATGATGAGGTGGATGCACTTTCATCCGTTATTTCTGCATCTTCAACTGGTTTTGAGGTTGAGGGACCCGCTCTTTCTAGAAAATGTCTTTCATTTTTCATTTGCATCTTTTTGTATTTACTTGGTCTACACCACCGAAGCGCATTTTTCTTTGTGTTCTTTGATCGCAAAGAAAAGGGCGCTTAATTATCGGGACCTTATTTTTTTCGCAGGTGCAAGCATTTATATCAGCACACTTATGTTATGTTGATAATGGGGTGTTAATACACTGCGACCTAAAAGATCTATTGTGCCCCCTTCTGTCACCACTGCACTAAGGAAATGTCTCAATGCCTATAGCGACCCTTCCAATCCTATTTTCTCAAGGAAGTGTAGGATTTGAAGTGGCTTCAAGTTAGGTAAGTCTCCCTCTTCTATTTGATATCCTCCTAGATATAGTGCCCTTGGATTCTGGAGTGCTACACATTCAGTTAGGATGTGAATGGATATTTCGTCCTCCTCCTCACAGAATCTGCACTCACTATCCTCTACTACTCTCAGTTTACTTAGGTGTCCTTTTAGTCGGCAGTGCCCGGTAAGGATCCCTGTTACAATACGTAGCCTGTTCTTGCTCAGGCAGATGCAGGCTTCCGATCTTTTTTGGTTATATTCACCCAGAAGTATCTTGGCCCGTCTCAGCCCCAAGAGAGCCCCTTTCCTTGCAAGACTATCTGCAATCTCGTTACCCTGTACCCCGTTATGTCCCGGGACCCAAGTGAGAGTAACTCTAGTTTTCTCGCCTAGCTCATTCAATTGTTCTAGGCATCTCCATACCATTTTTGAGCTGATTACGTAAGAACTCAGCGCTTTGATGGCTGCTTGACTATCGGACATGATGATAATCTCTTGTCGATGATAGTTTCTTTCGATGTTAAACTCGATGGCGTGAATTTCCGCCTGGAAGATGCTTGGTTATTTTCCCATGCTTTCGGAGTGCTTGGTTCTCGGCCCATACACTCCTATTCCAGTTCCTTCTATGGTTTTGGAACCGTCCGTGTACCACTGAATAGCACGTCTTTCGGTTGCAAGCGCGATGGATTCTTGGCTCCATTCTTTCTTGCAGCTTAGCTCTGTGGTTTTGAAGTTTTTCACAAAACTGTACTTCTTTTGCATTTCATCCTGGGGCATGTCCCAGGTATCTTTAGTCCTGAAGCAAGTAGACTTTCGTCTGATTACTCCGCTCCTGATCATTCTATATCGTGTCCTTTTTGCCACATTCTCTATCATCAAATGTAGAGGGGTGAGGTTTAAGATCACCTCCATTGAGGCCGTAGGACAGGTTCTCATTGCACCAGTAATGCAAACACAGGCTAGTCTTTGTACTTTTGAGATATTAGCTCTCGTAGTAACTAAACTAGTTCTGTTACTCCAGGCTATAGCCCCGTAACTGATGATTGGTCTCACTATTGCAGTATACATTCATCGCAGTATGTTTGGGTTACATCCCCATCGTTTACCCGCCATGTTTCTGCATACCATTAGGGCTTTTGTGGCCTTATTTACTACTTCCTTCTCATGTGTGTTCCAGAGAAGTTTGTTGTCCAGGGTTAGGCCTAGATATTTGACTTCATTTTTCCATTCTATATCTATCCCGTCTAATTTAACGGTTTTGAGATTAAGTTTTCTTCTTCTTGAAAAGGCTACTAGTGTTGTTTTTGTAGGGTTTATACTAAGTCCCACTTCACGGCACCATCTTTTGGTATGTTCTAGTCCTCTTTGGACTATATCACACAGGATATTACTAAACTTGCCACTAGCAAATATGACTATGTCGTCGGCATAACCTTGACAGGGTATGCCGAGGTCAGTCAATCTGCATAGAAGTTCGTCTACGATTAGGCTCCACATTAGTGGGGATAGAACTCCTCCTTGTGGACATCCTCTGGTTGTGCAGATGGAGATGGTGTCCTGCTCTATCTGTGTCTCTGCAGTTCTCGAAGATAACAGCTGAGCCATCCATCTGGATGTGATGTTATCTACTCCTCTGTATGCAAGTGCTCTTTTTACAGATTCGTGTGGCGTGTTGTCAAAAGCTCCTTCTATGTCTAGAAAGGCACACACGACCGTTTCTTTGTTTGTCAGTGCATACTGGATTACATCAGTCAACTGTACCAGGGCAGTTTCTGTAGATTTTCCTGCTCGATACGCGTGTTGGTCGTGGTGGAGTGGCACCCTCTCCAGGACTTCTGTTCTGATATAGTTATCAACAGCCTTCTCCATTGTTTTTAATACAAAGGATGTGAGGCTGATTGGACGGAAAGATTTAGGATGTGTGGTATCCTTTTTCCCTACTTTTGGAATAAAGGTGACTCTGTCCCTTCTCTATGCTTCTGGTATATATCCCAGCTCCAGACTGCTCCGGGATAGCCGGATTATGTGTGGTAGTTATTCCTCCTGTGCCTGCTGAAGCAGGGCAGGAAATATTCCATCCACACCTGGAGACTTAAACGGTTTAAAAGTGTTTACGGCCCACCTTAACCGATTTCTGCTGCATATATGCTTGGTCACTACAGCGGCCTCTCTTGGGGGTCTGCTTACCTTAGTTGTGTCCCTTATTAGAAAAGGTGTGCTTCCAGGAAAGTGAGTTTCGAGTAAAAGGCGAGCTCTTTCCTCCTCACTCTCCGTGAAGCTTCCATTTGGTTTCTTTAATGCCATAACTGTATCAACTCTCCCTTTTGCCAAGACCCTGTGCAGTATCGCTGCCTCAGGTGTAGAGTTAATATCCTCGCAGAATTTTCTAAAGCTGTTACGTTTAGCTTTCCTGATTTCTTTGTTGTAGGTAGTAAGCGCCTCGGTGTAGTCTGCCAATCTCCGCTGTGCTTGGCCCTATTATAGAGCTTCCGCACTTCGGATCGTAAGTTTGACAGATGACGGTTCCACCAAGGAGCATCCCTACTAGTCCTATTTCTTTGAATGGGGCAGCTTGATTCATATGCTTCAAGTATTGCCCCATTTAGTTCTTCGAGATCGCTTTCCAGAGCAAGTGGATGCCCCGGCTCCTTTTTTTGTCTGGATACGTGCTAAATTTTGTTTTAGAATGGTGTTGTATTTGTCCCAGTCTGTTTTTCTAGGATTCCTCCTGAGGATCGTCTCAGGAATGTCGCTCTCTAACGTAAACACAATTATCTTGTGATCAGATAGAGATGGTTCACTCGATACCCTCCAGTTTTTAACTAGATCTTTAATGCTCGGTGTGCTTAATGTGATGTCTAATACCTCACTTCTTGCCCTTGTTACAAATGTTGGAGTATTCCCAATATTTTGCACAATAAGGTTCTTATTAAAAATATATTCTAAAAGTTGCTCACCTCTTTGATTGGTGTCGTTGCTTCCCCATACAGTGCTGTGCGCGTTGGCGTCGCATCCAAGAAGTAATGGCAGATGTCTTCTCTGGCAGTACTCCACTAGCCTCGATACTTCCGGGGGTGGTACATGTCCATCTCCAGCGAAGAAACTAGAAGCTATTACTATGTCTTGCCGCCTCATCCCTAATTCCAGGTATGCTCGAATTGGAACGAGATCACGCGTCATGAATTCTGAATGACAAGAATATTTAATATTACTTCTTACCATTATGCATGTTCTGGGTACTTCATCACTAGTGTGATAAATTACCCTTGCATCCTTACATGCAAGTCCTCTTACCTGGTTTCCATAGACCCACGGTTCCTGGATCAATACGATCCCTAATTGATCTTTAGTGAAGGTCCTAGATATCACAGCCGAGGCTCCCTTGGCGGGATGGACATTCACTTGGGCGATGTTGATGCCCGCCATTTTTCTCTCCTTTAATGGGGGGTGTTGTCCCCATCGGTGAGGGTGCGTTCCATATCCCCCTCTTCTGCTTCTTCATCAATTTCTACATCCTTAGAGATTTGAGAGGTTAAGGCTCTCTATGCTCTCCACATCAGTCTCATCTTTGGAAGTACTAGGAGTTGGTTCTGTTGTTCCTCCCAGTTCCTTTAATTCTTCTTTCTTTTGAAGGCCGTGTACGGGGATTTTCCCGAAACGATAGTGGATAGTACATCCACTATCCTTGATCCGTTGGCAGGATAGGTCATCTATTCCTAACCTAAGGATCTGGCCTTTGCCCTCGTCTTTTTGACTGACGATTTTCCACAGTGTGGTCGATAGCTTCACATTCTGCGCTTCTATTAACTGTAGAAGCTTCTCTACAGGCTTCCCTTGACTTCTTGGGAGAAAGAGCGTGGCTGTATGTGCTTTCGGGATGTCGTCTCCCGCACATACCTCCAACTCCACTCCCTTCCAGTTGCTCAGGTGTGGTATTTTTGCCCTGAGCCATTCTGCTGACTGTGGGGTTTCACAGTCGATCAAGACCATTGCTGGCCGGAAGTGGATGCCTCCGAATTGGAGCTTATACTCCCATCCAGCGAACATCTCTTCTACCAGGGCTTCTATCAGCACACTTACACGAACATATGTCAAATAGTCTCTTTGATTGTGTTTTGAAATTATCGATTTTCGATTGACGAAAAGGAGTATTTCTTTGTTTTAAAGGTTTGATCAAATTTCTGTATTTTTTTGTGATAATTTGTAATCATTGCTACAATTTGGTTAGGTGTAACAGTTGATAACGAAGCTAAATTCCATATATGTTGAATTTTATTTGCTACAATTTTAGCAACTTCACTATCCGGTAGCTGCTTGCTTCCGTCTCCCTTTAAATCGGTTTGAACAAAAAAGAAATACCGCATCATTTCTTTATATGTTGGAAGGCAAGCTTGCGATTTAAAATCCTGTCCCAAACCAAAAACAGGGTAACTATCTTGCCCCCGTGTTTTAATCACTTTTTTACGGTTCATAGTAAGTTTTGCACAAACGAACAACCACAAAATGTATCAATGTTTTATACTTGTAAAACTGGAAAAAATAAAAATCACAAAATTAAAAATATGGACTTTCCACTCGAGACAAAAGTAAATAACACACGACTAAACTCTAGTTACTCAACGATTGTCGGCACATTACTGAGAAAGAAAGGTGTTTATTTTTATTTGTAATGAGACGGGGGCGTGTCTTGACAGGTTATAACGGCGCCGGGACACTATCGGACACTATCGGGACACCCGGCGCGGGCGATAAAAATTAGTTTTGGAATATTCAGAAGACGTTTTTAAAATATTTCCATATACGAAATATAAGCGGGGCGCGGTCAGAAGTGAAGCAAATCAAGTTAAAAAATAGTTGGTATGTTTCTATAACATAAGTAAACTTTTTTAACCATGACGTAATAAAATAATACATTTGAAAAAATAACCCCTTTTACCCCCCAGGGGCGTGGCTAAAAATAACTTTAAAATTAAACAAAAAAATACATTATCGTTTTTGACCCATTATACAACTTTTTATCACTATGACAAATCAGTTTTTCCAAAAAAAAATTTTTTGGCCTTTTTCGACCCGGCCTACTATTCAGGGTGAGTAGTGCTTGTCTATTATCTGTATAGATTAGCATGTTCTTTCCAGTGATATTGTTTCTGTTTTTTATTTGCTGCTATAAGAATCCCCGTTAGCTCTATTTGAACTACATTGGCACTATTGCTCACAGCACATTTTATGTTTAGGTTTAAAAATCTGGATTATATTCCACATCCTGAGCCTTGCTTTGTTTTAGAACCGTCGGTGTAGATATGAATCGTACCTGCCACTTTCAGCTCTTCTATTTGTTCGATTATAACTTTATATGGCTTATGGAAGATATATCTCGGTGAGATGGAGTCTATGATCGCTTGAAGCAGTGGGAACGCATCGAGCACCTCCTACCAAAAGTGACATCTCGCCTCACCAGATCCTACATGAGGTTCTGTTCCAACTGAGCGAAGGCGTGTCATTGTCGTCAAAGCAACCTCCTTGATGTAAATATCAAGGGAAGTGAGACTAAGAATGACTTCCATGGCTTTGGTCGGTGTTGTTTTCATGGCTCCTGTTATGTTGAGACATGCTGTTTTTTGAATTTGTTCTAGTTTACGGCTAGCTGTTAATTTTTGTATTTTAGGTACCTAGACAAGTGTATTGTATATTAGCATAGGTCTTATAATAGCCGTGTACGTCCATGCAACCCGAGAATAACGATCAAGGAGAAGCGACAGTAGCTGTCGGTGCCTTTGATATCGGATGTACCTTTTTCACCATAGATAAATTAATATAAAACAAGATGAATTTATTAAATGCCCGCCACTGTCAACACGGCGTAGTTCCCAGCATACTATTAGTTAGCGCCACCATCACAATAGTATGAAAGCGATGTTGCCGGTTTCCGTACACTTTCATGAGATGATAGTTATTTCAAATTCATTTTATTTTAATTTTTTATCAATCTACATGCGCACCATACCATCCATACAATGTCCATACTATTGCTGAGATTTTTAAAAGACGGGATTGACAACCTTGTAAAAAATGAAAAACGTGATGGCGGAAGGCGAGATATGATAAAATAAAACTTATTTTTATTTTATGATGTAAGTTACATAGGTAGGTAAGTTATTTTTAGGTTAAGAAACAAACGGTGCTGATTTGATGTAATTAGTAAGTATTAACTTTAATTTAATATTAAGTATTTAAGGACTTTGTTTATCATTGTTTTCTTAGCCTTAACGATATATAGGTATCTAATTTCATATTTCAACAATTCCTTTTCTAATATTTGAAACAAAAATGTCTGGCCCGGGTATAGTTAAGTATTCTTGTTCAGCTCCTAATTGTTTAAATAAGTATTATTCTAATATTCAGCAAGTTGGTTATTCAAATAAAGCATTTTTTCATTTTCCTTCTGATGTTAAAGTTCGCCAGAACTGGTTTAAGAATTTAAATTTAACTTTAGATGATAATAATACTCGCTATCTTTGTGAAGATCATTTTTTGCCAGTCTTTTAGTAAGGTTTCCTCAAAACGTAAACGACTAGTTGTACATTCTTTACCAATTTCTTTAGATAATTATGCATCCAGTTCAAATATACAACCCGAGAGCCAGATTTCAGAATATATTGAGGCTGAAGCACAAACACAGCAGCATAAGATAGATTTGCTAATCAGCAACGAAAATCAAGAAATTAGTTGCAAACGTAAACTAAATATTAATGATGTACAATTTGAACAACCCTCCATATGGAGAAAAACTGTTTTGCAACAAATAAATGAAAGTAAAGTCAAAAATTTAAGTCCCAAAGAGAAAAAGCTGTATTTTATTAATAGAGAACAAAACGTTAGAATTTGTAAGCTAAAGAAAGCTCTACGTGTTTCCAAAAATAAAATCAAGAAAGCCTTTGAATTATCCAAAACTCAGTTATTTTCAGATTTTAATAAAAAATTAGATCCGATTGGAATTAAATTCTTTAAAAGTAGTTAAGAAAATTGTAAGAGAAAGAAACCCTCTTGGACCACTCAGAATAAAAATTTTTCTTTAGCATTATATAAAAATGGTCCAAGAGCATATAATTTTTTAAGAAAATGCATTTCGTTGCCTAGTAAATCTACTATCCAACAAATTTTAAGTGATTTACATTTTGAAACGGGGATAAATGATTCAGATTTAAAGAAATTGTTAGAAAAATGCCAGAAATTGATAGGAATTGTATTTTAATGTTCGACGAAATAGCTCTAACCGAAAAACTCACTTTTGATACAGTTAATGACAAAATTGTTGGATATGTTGACTGCGTCGTTCTCAATCTTCGTCAAATAATTAAAAATAACTTAGTTTTATAAAAATGGTCAACATTTTGATAAGAGAAATTGTTCAATAACATATATGTACACTTTTTGTTTTGTTTTTATAGGAAACACCTGACGCCCATCAAAGTATGGTCCATTTTTACAAGAATGTGGGGAAACTAGTATTCATTTCACTTACAATTGTTCTTTATTAACACATTATGTATGTATTACTGTATAATAAATAATTTAAATATATTTGTCTTATATTTTATTTCAGTGTAAATATTTTTTGTCTATATTTTTGTATACATTTTTTGGGGTTTTATAACTAAAAAAAACTAATATATATGTTAAATACAATATTTTAATATAAATATTAGTTTTTCTTTTTAAAGTAATGAACCCCAAAAAATATAAATAAATAAATAAAGATATTTAAATGAACCGCGGTTACGTTAACACTCTTCTTTTTTTATGCCTCTTACTGACAAATCAATTAGCCAGTGTAGTTCAAAAAAGATCCGTTCCATACTAATTCGCAGCACTACGTTTCCAAAGAATAACACAGAATCCGACCATCTTCTTTATTAGTTTATCTATGTTTTTCACAGCATGACTTTGATTGATACACAACTTAGCACGCTGAGAAAACATGCATATTTTCTACACTGAGCGAAATAGTTTGGCAAATTATTTGAAATCATTGTTATAGTCCATGTGCAAATGTTGTAATGTAATTTAATTACATTGAAGTAGTTAAGGTTAATAGTAATGGTGAAATTTCGGCACCAAAGTATAATTCATTATGTAATAATTAATTATTTGTCATAAAAGTAAAAGACGTTTTTTATTTTATAATTTATCTATAAAATTTGTTCAATATTTGGTTTATTTATTGTTAAAAATGTAATAAAAGCCCTATTATTAAATTATATTACCTTTTCCTTAAGTAAAAATAAGGTAAATAAAATTAAGGGTGCCAAAAAAAATTAGGTAACAATTAAAAAGACATTAAGTTTAAGAGATTTAACTAAATATTTGCAATGTGCTTATATTTTCAAAACTTTTAGGTTCAAAAAGTACTTAAATATTTTTAGAGTTTCTGGATTTATATTATATTAAAAGGACTTACAAGTTTATCACTCATTTCTGTATAAACAAGTATTTTCTTGCCAAGTTAAGCCAGATGTTATTTAAGGTTTATGTATTTAGAGTTAAATACCTGGCCTGGCTATCACCCAGACAATACAAATATGTCCATTGGACGTCCATTCGATATACAATTTTGGATGTCTAGACGACCTAAGATGGACGTCCAGTGGACGTCAAAATACTACTAAACTTAAAATTAAGTCCAAAAACAGACGTACTCTGGGTATCGATATTCAGCTGTAAATTTAATTAGCATAAACGGACGTACACTGGATGCCCGGATATGGACGTCCTGACCCTCAAATAGATCTAAAGTGGACGTACATTGGACTATGTGTGCTGTCTGGGCATAGACGAATTTTTTGAAATAGTATTTATTTAAGGTGATTACAGCACCCCTTATAATTTTCGAACAAGCATATCTCAAAAAGCAATTTTTTTAAAAAATTAAAATTGTGACAAAATAAATGAGGCAATAATATCTAATATATGCATATATTTTAAAGTTTTAGTTCCTTCCAGTTTCCAAGAAAAAAAAAATCAAAGTGCTTTAAATGTTGAAATATCATAATGAAAATAAATGCATTCCTCAACAGCACTATTCTTAATATAATACCCAAATTTAAGTTTTTAATCTCTTGTTAATGATTTTTGAAAATTCGCCGAAATTAGTGGCTAAAACGCCTCGTTAAGTGCTATTTTTTGGTTTAAACTGGCGTAAACTGGTGTAAATCATTGCAAGAAACGAATGATGACTTAGAGTGTACGATACGATAGTTACAGTCGTAACGCGACCAGAAAGCAGCACTTAACTTTTTATCCACTAATTTCGGCGAATTTTAAAAAATCATTTACAAGAGATTAAGAGCTTAAATTTGGGAATTATATTAAAAATACTGCTGTTGAGGAATGCATTTATTTTCATTATGATATTTCAAAATTTAAAGCCCTTTGATTTTTTTCTTGAAAACTGAAAATAATTAAAACTTTAAAATATAAGCATATGCTAGATATTATTGCCTAATTAATTTTTAAAAAATTTTAACTTTAAAAAAAAATTACTTTTTGAGATATGCTTGTCCGAAAATTAAAAGGGGGTGCTGTACTCACCTTAAGTATGCACCAATATTTCCAAAATCAACTCCAGTATGATTCATTCAATAAATGTAAATATGAATGGGAAAAACATCTTTATATTGACATAATTGTACCTTACAATTTAGCCATAATAAAGGGATTTCGCCCATTTTGACCAATCCTAATTGAAACACGCGGATTTATTATATTTTTTTAAATATAATTTTCAAATAAAATAAACAAAATCTCCAGTTCATTGTTTATTAAATTTATTTAAAAGAAGAAAACATATATTTCACAAAATACAATACCTACATATGAAAAATAAAATGTCAAAAATGATTAAATCATTATACTTTATATTTATGCATGTGATAAAATTCGTAGTTTCCTAATAACTTTTTTGGCACATTTTATATCTGCATTAGAATACCTAAGTGTGTAAAAATCTTCATCTTATTACTACACAAAACAAACACCAAAAAATATCACTTAACATTGGTCACGTACTAAACACAACTTGGACTGACTTTGACAGATAACATCATTTTGAGTGATACACAACTTATTTTCGCACATGCGCGTTACAAAACGGTACGCTAAAAACACCAAGCTGTCGTTTCTCCTTGATCGTTATTCTCGGATGCAACGACTCTGGAGGAGAAACTCCAGGTGAGCCCCACGGTTCGGCAGCATTGCTCATAAGCAATGTATGCTCTTTTAACTCTGTTTCCTAAATGCTAGTACTATGTTAACTTGCTGTCAAAGGTGAGGCCTAGGTACTTCACCTCTATTGCAAAGTTTAGTTTTGTGTTTAGGAGTTCTGGAGGTATTTATTTTATTTTCATCCTTTTCCTTTCTCAAAATTCCCTGTTTACAAAATGAACAGGTCATCTGCATATGTTATTGTGTAGTGACTGTCATTGTTGAGGCGGCTGATGAGGGTGTCCAGGACCATATTTCACAGTAGAGGTGATATCACCCCTCCCTGTGGACAGCCGCTCGCAACCAATATACGAGTCACATATTATACACTTTTGTTCACTGCTTGCTTTGAGAGCATGTTATGTATCCACCCACTAACCATTTGTGGAACATTCTTGGAACATTCTTTGGGATGGTGGTTTTATGAAAAGCACCTTCCATGTCTATAAAAACACCCAAGGCGGTCTCCTTATTGTTTAGGGATCTTTCTATCCGGCCAGCAACTACATAAAGGGCTGAATCAGTAGATCTGTCTGTGGTGTATGCACGTCTGTGATGAATGAGTCAGGGAAGTGTGTTGATAGCAGAAGTTTGATTTCTTCGCAGTAGGATCTCCATGCATCTTTCTGATTTTCTCTGACGATTTTTTTATATTCTCTAAACTAAGATTTGTAAGTATCCCAGTCCTCTTTGAGTTTTGTGGTTATTGCCTTTTTAAAAGATTTCCTAGCCATCTTCCTGAGGTGATCTAAATCGTGACACCACCATGCGGTAATCGTCTGATCGTGTTGGACCAGCCTGAGAGGACAGGATTTTTTATAGGGATTGTTTTTTGTGATTTGAATAGTGTTCGTGTACTTTTCCAAAGCAGTATTATTGTTTGGTGTTTCGACCTCCATCTCTCTTAGAGACTCTTGGAGAAGGTGGGCAAGGTTGCCTTGTCCGTCTTCCTAGGATTCCGTGATAGCGTGGTTTTTAATTCTTATCGTTGAAATTCTGCAGATAGCCTGCTTTTTTTTGCTATTTGTATTTTTTTTAAATCTTAAAATAGGGGTGGGTGGCTCAATAGTAGAGTCTCTGTCTGTGGATCCAAGGGTCCCAGGTTCGAATCCCACCGTTGGCCGGGATTTTTTTAATTAATTTAATTATTTAAAATTAATTCTGATGCCTTGGTAGGATTCCCCACTTGACCATTTACTGTTGGGTTCTAATTAACAGTGCTGTTCTTAAAGTGACGCTGGAAAACAGTAAAAAAGCCTATATAGAACACGAGGCTAATGGCCTTAGTAGTCGATGCCGATGACATGAAATTAAAAAAAAAAATCTTAAAATAGCGACTTTTGTCAAACAAAAATATTGTTTAACAAGTTTTGACCTTTTAGTATTGTTAATCCAGTTTAACTTGTTGGACTGTTCAGAGAATTAAGTGAATAAACTTCAAAAATGGTTAACTCTACTGGAAATAATTAAAATGATTTTCGTTTATGGAGAGGATAGAAAATGCGCACGAAGGGCAGCAATTATTTATAATTCCAATCGTAATGTAAGTCACAGGTATGTTTTTCTCGATTTGGTAACAATGTTTTTGCAAACTGGTGCGGTGAAAAATAGGAAAAGAAATAACCGACAAGTACTTAATGAAGAAGTTCAAATTGAACATTTGTTCCAGTGCCAACTAGCTCTAGACGAACGGTAGCAGAAAGACGGGAATATCATTCGAGACTCTAAGAAGAGCACTGAAAATGCATACATTTCATCCCTATAAAATGTAGATACTTCAAGAGCTCTACTAAAATAATTTTAATAGAAAGATAGAGTTTTATGAAACCATGTCTGATCAACTCAAAGTCAACCCTAATCTTCTGCTAAATATTTGTTTTAGCGATAAATCTTAATTTCTTCTTAATGGGAATGTTAATAAACCAAATTATCGGTATTGGAGTAACAAACATCCGCATATTATTCAAGAAGGGCAAAAAGTTAATGTTTGGTGTTGTATTCTTGGAAACACAATTATTGATCGTTTATTTGTTGAAGAAAACTTGACCGACAATCTAAACCTTAATATGCTTGAGGAGCCTATCCATCCACTAATAGCTCATAAACTAGAAACTCAAACTGATGCAGAAGGTTAAACGAGAGATTTCCAGACAGTTCGGGAAGCAGAAGGAAAGCAATTGAATAGCCCTCAAGATCACCTGATTTAAACTTTTTTTTGGGGATACCTTAAATCTGTTGTTTATAAAACACAACCTGCTGATATTGATGATCTTAAAAGGCGAATTACAGCTGCATGCCGGTCAATTCCAGGTGAAGTTTTCCGAAATGCTATAGAGAATTTCGGAAACATACTTGAGTTCGGAAACAGACTTTATTACTGTTTACAGTATAATGAACAAATTTTAAAGTTTTTAAAATAGTGTACATTTTTAAAATTTCTTGTGCAAATTAAAAATTATTTTTGTAAAAGTCACGTAACCAATAAAATAAAAAATCAAAAGTGTAGACCTGATATACCTCCTGTTATTCAACTCGATAGAATAATTTTTGTTTTAATACTGAACCGAAAACCAAGAATCCAACTTCTGTAAATTTAAAACACAATTTTTCGGAACCTGCTGGTTAGAAGATATTACATTTGCGCCCCTTTCCTATTTTAGATTTTTAAGGTTACATCTACCCTTCCTAGGAGGTTGAGCTACCAGTATTAAAAGTATTCATTGTAGGTGTCCCCTTGTAAATAAAATTGATGTTTTTGGTTTTCGGTGTGTCACCCTGTATATTTATATTGCTTTAGTTAAAAAAAGTAAGTATATTTAATGAAAATATATAATAAAATATAGGTATGCATCGGTATTTACGAGAAAATGTACTAAGCCCAATAAGTTTTCATTAAAAAATAGGTTAAATATAGAGTCAAAAAAAAATACCATTAAATATTAACGTAAAATCAAAATGTACTATCAAAAAAAATAATTGGTATATTTGCAAGTGTAATGTTTATATTATTTATGTTTAGTTCGAAAGAAAATAAAGTTACTGATTTTATCTGGTTTCCTATCAAGTCCCAAAATTGCATTCCAGTTACATATCATAATCATAGGCAGAAATTTAGTACTTAGTGAATACCTAAGATTAAAAGAATGTTAAAGAACATCGTAAAATCGTCTATTTAAAAACTTTCTACTTTCCAATATCTACTATTTCCAGTAATACTGCTATTATTACAAAAATAAATTTACTTTTATTCTTCTTTTTGTAGGTACAACTATCCATTTATTTCTTTGATTAATTTTTCCATTTTACCACTGAACATTTTTATAATTTACAGTGTTTTTTTTGCTAGTATTTACAATACAGCAACTTCGGTTCTCATTATATTGTTTTTATCTATTAAAAAAAGTGATAAGTTTCTTTAATTTTTGTTTAGATTTTAATTTAGGTTCATTTGTAGTCTCAAGAAGTCAAATTTAAAAAGTATAAACTTCTAACTTGTCATTGACATTTAATCACGTTTTTTATTACATCTACATTCAGATCTAATTCCCTATTACGTGATAAAATTTTCACAACATCTCAGATGCATCCGATATGGATTCTCAAACGCGGCATATACAGTGAGCATCATAAGTCTTACCCCCCCTATCAAACTCCTTACTGGAGTCTTGTTAGGAAAATCGCCGAGACACGTCGATTTTTGATTTCTACAGTGTACATTTTTGTACGAATAGTTTACCCTTAATTTCATCCCTTACTGAAGGGGAGCAAGCGTTTCGAAAAATTCTAATGGCATGGGGTGGTGAGTGACAGCTCATTTGAAAGGAGGTTTTATTTTCTATTCAACCGTGCACAAATTTTTAAAATTTTCCTTTCCTTACGTGTTAATTTATTAATGTTTATAATATCACAAATAGGAAAGCAACTAAACTAATAGTGACCTTATCTAATGGCAAAAAGTATTACTTTAAGTCTGAACCAAAACAGATATCATATAGGGCCGAATTTTAATTCTATGGATGAGGGCGCTACGTAATTCTGTAACAATAATTAGTCGAGAATTTAATGAAGCAATTTTCAAATTTTTTTGCCTGGTTGAATAAAGAATAAAACCTTATTTCAAATGAGCTATCACTCAGCACCCCATGCCATTTAAATTTTTCAAAAGGGTTGCTCCCCTCCAGTAAGGGATGAAATTAATGGTAAACTATTCATACAAAAATGTACATTGTAGAAATCAAGACTCCAGTAACGAGTTAAATAGGGGGGGTAAGATTTATGATGTGCTCACTTTATATAGTCAGGAAGGAGGAATCCTAAACGACCTTGGAATCGCAATGATATCTAATTTTGACCGTAAACTAGACGAATACGACGACACGTGTTTCCGGTCTACCAGTGACGTACTGTCATAAAGAGGCATAGAAAAGAAAATAATAAATTCTCATTTGCATATTATCTAAATTTACCGATTTCTCTCATTTTAGCGAATTACTATTTTCTTGCGAGAAGTTTGCATTTTTTTTTTATAAACCTTTATTATGTGAATAAATTGTACTTTAAAATTACATATTGGGTGGGATAAATATAGAAAAATATTTTTGGGATAATTTATAGAGGGATTTCATTTGAAAAATCAAAGCAATAATGTATTTAAAAAAAATAGTGACTTTTTTACGTCTTTAGTATGACAATGTCTTTATTAATCTACATTTTACAAATTATTAGGGTTTAAAAAATCAATATATTTTGTAGATATGCGTTAAAAAAATTAAATATCCTATACTTATATTTAGGTCAAACACCGCTGTGATATTTCTTTCTTAGATGTTTTTGTTGGAGTACATATAAAACTTCCTAATTTTGAGGAGAATTTCTGATCATTTTATTACATAATATTATTAGTAATATTTTTTGCAGGACAATTTTGCATAAGCAGGTAAAACACTTTTCCAAGAAAGAAGCCTATAATATAATAATGATTCTGAGTGCAAAACAGATTATTTTTAAATGTAAATTCAACGCATTATTTGTATGTTTAGTCCAGTTATGATCAATTTGTACTCTAAGGTATTTGATATCATTTGTAATACTTATATGAAACTACTGAACGTTACCTTTCATTGTTTCTATAGGAAGAGGCCATATTTTTGTAACTGTATAATGGAACAACATAAGTTTTATCAAAGATTTCTAAGTTTTTATAATTAAACCATTCAAAAATTTTTATAATATCTGTTTCTATTAATAATTTTAATCAATTCCAGTTCTCTGCATTTTACAAAATAACTGTGTCGTCTGAAAAACTTACAATATTTCCATCTGTATTGAAACGACAAATTATTTAAAATAAAATTAAACAAGATAGGACCTAAGACAGTATCTTGAGGCATGCGATATGCTACTTATTTCCTTACTTGAGATATTATTATTTCTATTTGTGTTTGTTTTTGTAAATAACTTTGTAATAAATTATATAGGGTGCATCACATTCATACAATAAACTTCTTTTATAAGAAAAAAACGGCACATGATTTAGTTAGTAAAGAATTTATTTACTTATATACTTCAACCGAACCACTTTTATTGTTGGAACAGCTGTTGGTAGAAGTCTTATTCTTGGTTTTGAGGTTCAATCAAAACAATCTGCTTTAAAATGGCGTGAACACAAGAAAATTAAGATATTTTGGCTCACAATTTGTTTGTTGCATAAACTTAAGCCATAACTTTGTTTTTTGAGAATCTTTAGGAAATCTGAAAATTGTCTACCTGGGATTAATTTATATAATTTGTAAATCTAGAATCTTTAAGAAATCTAAAAATTGTTTACTTGCAATTAATTTATAAATCTAAATTGAACAATAATTTATTCATTTCAATAATATCTTAAAATTGCATAAAAGAATTGTTTAAATAAAAGTATGTATAAACCATGAGACTATGCCTATGAGCACAGTTGATCGCAGATGCACTTACCATGTTTGTTTACAAATTTAAAACATTAAAAATTTAAAAAATCTTTAATGGGGTTGAAAATTGAGAGAACAAAATACTTGCTTGTGAAATGTAGATTATTCCTATCTATCTGATGATGAGTCATCCATAGTACAACATGGCTAGCACTTCCGTCAGATCGATTAGATTAACGTGGACATAGCATGTTCCTTTCTGACTATATATGTTCTAAAATGCATGCAGAAACTTCCCTAGGTTGCCTAAGTAATAAATAAATGTACAGGGTGTACCAATCTTGTGAAAAAGTTCGATAACATCCTTATTCTAAGAGATATTAACACAATTAGTAGGGTGCCTCGAGTACTATAATATATTTTTAAATTACATAGAAGTTATATTCAGGCTATTGCATGACTCAGGTTCTAACCAAACTTATGGTTTTCTTAAACCAGAACACTAGGTTATTATTTTAGATATTTATAGAGTACTTTTATTTTTCCATTTTTCTAATGTAAATATTGTCCAATTTACATATACGGTACTCTTAAAGTATTGGCAAATTTGTATGAAAATCTTATGTAAATCAACATCCTGTAGTCAAATACATTCTGTGGAAAAAGTAATCTTTACCTACAAGAGTTTTTTAATATCATAAATTGCACTTTTCTATGCTTATTAGTAGAGAGCGGAATATATGCAAAATGCATATATATGCATTTTTTGCATATTTTTCCAAAATTCAGATAATATTGCATATTTTACCAAAGTTCAGAAAATTTAAGAAAATATTGCATATTTTCGAAAACAAAATGTATTACTATACTGTGCAAATCAAAAACTGTTTTAACAGATTATACAGATATATTTGAAATAAAGACCTTTTAAATTTTTGTATTTGTTTTTAAGTGTCACTTTTTGTAAATTCTTGTTAATTAGTTCTTGGAGGGCATGCACTGGGTTTTTACCTTCTTAAGAGATTAAGCCCATTAAGGTAATTGTTAATAGATGGTATTTACACAGATAAAGTATTACCTACAATGCAATAAAACGGTTTATATAAAATTCTCAGTAATTTCTTGTAACCAATCTACCCTAACATCGGAATATTTTGAATGTTTTCATTCAGTTTAATGAGATAGTATCCTCGTTATTTGCCTAGTGAAAAGTCTTGTAATAATTTGTTGTTTTAAAAGTGTCCTAAAATGTCGAGAATTTCTTCGTGGATAATTAACTTTCCAGAGTTGGAAATCAATGGGGATAAAGTTTTTTGTAAAGCTTGTGCCAAAATAGTGGTTTGCGAAAAAAAGTTCAAAGTGGTTCAACACGTGAAAACATCATTGCATAAAGCCAAATTGCAAAAAATGAAATCACAACCGGTTCAACAATGCGTTGTGAGGTCATTTCAAAACGCCGACAAAACAAAAAGTGACAAGGAGGTATTTAATCAGGACTTGTGCAAAGCTCTTGTTGCGGCAAATATTCCATTAAAGAAGTTACAAAACCTACATCTAAGAGAATTTTTACAAAAATATTGCAATTAAACCATTCCTGGCGAATCTACACTCAGAAAAAAAAATGTACATGCTATATATATAAATGTAATAGAAGAAATTAAAGTTTTACTGGATGATAGTAATTTTTACATCATTGTTGATGAAAGCACAGATGCTTGTGGAAGATATATGGTACATCTTATGATTGGAGCCTTAAAAGAAAATGAACCAGGTACATCATATTTAATTGCATCAAAACAGTTAGAAAAAACTAACAATACAACTGTTACCCGATTTATTCAACAATCTCTAGCAGATTTTTTTTTACCAAATCAAATTCCCTCAGAGAAGTTCTTAGTGTTTTTGTCTGACGCAGCACCATATATGATAAAAGTAGGGCAAAATTTATTTTATCCAAATATGGTCCACGTTACTTGTCTTCTGCATGGAATAAACTTAGTTGCAGAAACTGTGAGAACAGAATATCCCTTGGTTAACAAGCTAATTTCGAATATGAAAAAAATATTTTTAAAAGCCCCTTTAATAGTGCAGTTGTATAAAGAGAGAATGGTAGGGGTGTGTTTGCCCCCGGAACCCGTAA
>OV651822.1:42885563-43025563 GCA_927349885.1 Psylliodes chrysocephalus
CTTACTCGTATGGTTTCACTACTTTCAGGTAACACCGTTCCTTCCTGTACAATCCCAATCCTGAGCAAAGTGGCTTAAAAATTATTTTATATTTTAAAAATCACATAAGGAATGACAGCGCTAATTTTGTTTGCCCTTAAAGTTTTCCAGAAAATAACATTCAAATATATCTTGAAATATTTAAAGGGAAACATTTTCTTCCTCTTAACATCGCACAAAAACATCTATCCACGATTAGTAGGTAAAAATCATTAAAAATATGAATCAATTTTTGCTGATTTAAAAATTTATTTGTATGCCTATTTTGTTGTGATTCATTTTTACAGGTTGCCATAGAAACGACAAAAAAACTACTATGATTATGGTTTAAAATAATTGTCTAACAAGAGTTTATAATTATTATTGACTATCTCTGCAAATGGTTTATACAATGCCATCCTTCTTCCTTTCACACATAAACATGGTTTAAAGGTAGGTAAAACTATTAATAATTTAGGTTTAAAAGCTAGGTACACAATGAATTAAGATTGTAATTTTCAGGGAAAATACAATTGTCGCTGTCATGTCTTATGTGATTTTTTGAATATAAAATAATTTTTTTTAACCACTTTGCTCAGAATAGGGATTGACACAGGTGCAATTTGGTAAAGTACAATGTTGTTACATGCCTTTGGAGCATATTTCATTTCGTTATCAGATGACGGTCGAAATTTGCAGTGGGCTCTCATACTATAAAAAAGTGTAATAGTAGAAAAATCTTGTGTGCATTTTGAGCAAGAAGTTTGTTGCCACTTTCGACAGATTTCCACGCGTCGCGCGGTCAACTTTCCGTTTCCAGCGGCAAATTATCATTTTTCGCTCTTAATACACAAATAGCAATTTTTTTATACGACCACTATTCAAAATCGGCTTTTCCAAAGTGGAAATTTAAAGCACTACGAAAAAATGATATAAGATGGCGCAAAGTACTAGTAAGAATATACAGAGTGGAACAAAACGCCTTATGTAAGGTGGGTTTAGGGGTTCTGCGTGATTACAGGCTGTGATTTGTAGGTTTTGGCGGGATGAAGGCGGCAGTTAAGTGAAAGAAACAGAAGTTAATAACAAAAATAGTGAATTTAATAAACAACACCGTTGCACAATATTGCCAACTAAACTCTGAACTTTTTATAAATAACACAATTGAGGACAATAATAATTTTAACTTTTGAAAAAATGTCTTTCGTTCGTTAACAACAATCGCGATTCTGTCCCTCACCCACTACTTTATGAGTGTTTCAGTAGGTGGCACATCTGTACGGGCCTGCACAGGGGCGGCTTGAGGAGTATGTGCGTTATACACTTATATTCTCGCAAATGGGTTGTTCGAATTGTACAAAATTTGGGATAAGCCTATTTTATATTTTTAATTTTGCGAGATTTGCCGTTTTTCTTATATTATTAGTCACTTTAGTTTTTTAGATACATCACCCTGTATGTTGTGTCATTATGGGAATTAACATTTGAGATTAGATTTAGTCAGGATACTATTTTAAAAATTGGCTCTTCGCACCCAGCACTTATGTTCATAAGGTCAATTAAATCTAGAATGCTGTAATTTTGACAATAGTATACCAGTTAGGCATTCCAAACGAAATAGTTGCCTGTGGGTTATGATATGGCAACCCCTAAGGGCAACCCTTAAGGCTTCTATCACATTAGAGGCACTCTTGTGCAAGTAATTTGGTGGCAAGCGCATGCACAAGCGTGCACATAGAAACAAAAGGCTCAGGAGAGCGACAGAAAAATTTGTTTTTTAATTGTAGGCGTGCGTGAACTCGATCTCAGTTGATTTCTGACCGAGGTAGTGAAAGTGTAGTGTTGTGGAGCTCCTGATTTGTGTTTACGAGTATATGATGGATACGGAAATGCTTATCGATTGCCTAGTATATAATAAAAAGTGTCTGGCATCATTCTAAAGTATTCAAAAAAACTTATTAGCTGTCTAAGCAAATCTTCAAATATTCGTGCATACTCTCCATATTCCTCTCTTCTAAAAAATACTCATTAAAACACAATTTTCCAAAACAATGTCCTCATCGTCTGACATTTCCATTTTGACTGACCTGTTTATAATAATTAACTGTTTGCATTTAGTGTGAGCACATTGCTGTTCACGCCAGCTTGAGCACGCGAGCGCGCCACCAAATTACTTGCACAAACGTGCCTTTAATGTGATCGAAGCCTAATTTATTTATTGTTATAAGTAACTTACTTGCCTTCTGAAGATGAACCAGGTTGAGAATAGAATAGAATATCGTCGGCTTACAATCAAAATACACTTAATAAATTTTTCCTAAACAAAAGAATGCCATTATGGACTTAATAAATATGAAAATAATTTTAAAATAAGGTTATAATATCATTCTTAGAGGGTATGATGGATTTTACAATTATAAAGAGCGGAAGAAATCCGGCCAAAATGATGTAAATAAGTTAAAAATAAAAAAATCTGACTTAATGTATTTTGCTTGTAAACCGACGATATATAAACTGCTTATGACTTTAATTTTATCTTCCCGGCGGGATTCATAACAGTATCATCATTTGTAAAGAATACATTTCCTGACCGTAGTAGAGTTTTATATAAATAAAAAGTTCTTGTTTTTTCGGTCAAATAGTTTAAATTTTTTTATATTTTAAGCACTACATATGTTTCGGAAAATACAATTTTTCCATCTTCTGGTGCAGTCAATTTATAAAAAGTATGAGAACGAATACAGTTTAAAAAACTTTAAAATAATAGAAACCCATCTTTCTATTTCACATCGAAATAATAATTTGGTTTAACACGATAAAGTAGGGAAATAAAAAGATGAGTTTTTACCTTGGATAAAAGATTTTATCTAAGGTTTTTACAAATTTAAAATTATCAGTGGCTTTACAATTAAAGATTAAAAAGCTTACAATTTAGTTAATAAGATTAAAATAAACGTCTGATAAATCTTTTATGTCTATTTTATTATTCACGGAATTATTATTTTTTTTAATATGTATTGTCTCAAGGGTTGTTCTTTTGTTGAAATTTGGTTCCTTTTCAAGAATTTTTACATTTTCAAAATCGAAAGAGTGCAAATTTTCTAACGCATGTTTATTTAGTTAAGGCAGTGGAATTATCATTATTAGTTACGATATTATTTTTATGGTTTTTTATTCTTTTATGTAAATATTGTTTTGTTTGTTCTATTATTTTAAAAAAATTTAAACTCTTTGTATTCGTCCCCATACTTTTCATAAATTAAAATATAAAAAAATTAAAACTATTTGACCGAAAAACTCAAAGAACTTTTTATTTATATCATTTGTAAAGTCTTTTGAACACATTCTATAGTGTTATTCTTAATTCTACAGACTTCAAGAACAAAATGTGAAAATGCAGAGATTCTAAAATATTTTTTCGAAATATTTTTTAGCTGTCGGTGCTGGTAAAAATCACTATAGTGAATTAGAAGAAAGTTTGTACTTCAATGCTGATGTATACATTGATCACTGGGAAGGAGCAAAAACCGAATTAGCTGGTTTGAAAAAGATTGGTATACAGTTTAAGGCCGAGGTTGGCAAAGTTATTTTGAATCAAGTGAAAACCGAGGATCCTAATAGAATTACAATCTTCCAAAGTTTGGGTAATTATAGTGATCCACTATTTTTTTATCTGGTCATTATTTTTAAATTTTGAGCATTTGATCTGGACAGGGATTCTTATGTGAGAACTCAACACGTAGCGAATCAAATAGAGAGAGACATTACATAAGAATCGCATTCTGTGGAACGAAGATAGGCGTCTCAACACGTGCTGTATTGAAAGATGAGAATCCCAATGCTTATATTGTTTGGCGAAATTATGTCGTTTTCGTGTTTTTTTTAGACTAGTTTTTTTAGTTATTATTTATCATTAAATCTACTTACCCCTTCATTTATTATTAGGGATGTCAATCCCGGGATCTAGGAGAAAACCCTGTTTCGAAAATACCGGAGATAGATTAGACGATTAGACCTAATCCTAGGTTAAATTGGGGATGACAGGTATTTTATGTAATTAAATCACATGGGAAAAAAGTCTAAGGATATATATGCCAAATCAATTTCTTTTTTCTTGACTTGATTTAGAAAAATAATAATAAATGTTAAGTGTTTAATATTACATAAAATTAAATATAAAAAATATTTTGTAACGTACTATTTATAGAGCTTTGAAAACACTCCAGAGTATTTGTTACAATACGTGCGGTATGTGGACGAGAATTATCATGCATTAAGTGAAAGTTTTGACTAACAGTGCTTGCAAATGGATGCACGATACATTGAAGAATAGTATCTAGATACAGCTGAGAGGGTTGGGAAACGATTTGGTAAAACGAGCTCAGTTCTGCCGCCTATAATTATTCCGCCCCATACCATTATTGTACCACCTCTATATCTGTACACTTCCTGATCATGTCTTAAACGTTCTACATTTCCAGATCGTGTCCACACTCTTGATCGACGAGAATCCCTGGATGAAATCCAAACCTGAATTTGTCTGTGAATAAAACTGTAACCCAATCATGTACAGCCCAATTATATTTTTTACACCAATTCAGTCTTGTAGCGCGATTGCCTCTCGAAAGAAGTGGACATCTGAGTGGTCGTCGACTAAAGAGATTGGCTTAATGAAGACGATTTCTCAAAATATCTCGGCTAATAATTGTGTTATCCGCCCTTTGTAAAGCTGTAACCAATTCAGGTACTGTAACTGAAGAATGCCTTCTAGTAGTTAAATTTAAAAATCTATCTTGAGCTGCAGTTATAAGAGTGTCCACGTCCTGGATGCTGCTCGGCAGGACTACCAGTTTTGCTAAAGCAGTTCCATAATCGACTTATGACACTTTGGGAAACACTTATCCGTTCAGCTACTTCAGTTTGCCGCATGCCAGCTTCAAGAAGGCTTACTGCTCGATTCATTTCGTCTAAAGATAAATTTCGTCGTTCCATGGTAAAACATAATATTTTTAATGCATCTACTGAGCAAGACCTTTATAGAATCACTGAATTCAAAAAAACTAGATTTCTACTTTTTCATCTTTGGTGTTTTTCAACTTTTGGTAACCTTTTTTTACACTTTTTTCATTCAACAGCTATATTTGTCGTGATGAATTGAATTAATAGTACAGGGTAGTTAGGAAAAATAGCGGAAATTTTTAGGGACAGCAGATATCAAAATGCAGTTTTCTGCATTGTGTTTAGGAAAGTCCCAGGAAAAAAGTCTATATCGTCTGATTTAGCCATTTTTTTAAAAACGCCTTCTTGGCCGGAAAATGCATTTTCCAATTGCATCATTACTTGCACCATTATAGGAACGACTGGAGACTCGGAAAAATCGTTCGGAAATCGTTATTCGGGGGTTTTTGGGGCTGCCGAACTCGATTATGGCATTAGAATTACCCGGAGGTGACTCTCTGTGGGGGGCGTGGGGGGTGAATTGGGAAGAAATGGTAGGGTGCATGAAAATCACTCCAAACTCGTTACTTAGGGGTTTTCGGGGATGGTGAATTCAATTCTGGCATTGGAATTACCCGGGGGGCGGCTCTGAAGAGGTATCCGGAGGGGTTATTCTGGGGGGAAATTGCATAGTCCATGGAAAGCGCTCCAAATTCGTTACTCGGGGGGTTTTCGGATATTTCGAATTTAATTCTAGCATTAGATTTCCCGGGGGCGCTCGGGAATGGCTCTGTGGAGTTGTCTAGGGGCGATTGGGAGGGAAATGGCAGCGTCCATGAAAATCACTCCAAAATCGTTACTCGGGGATATTCAGGGATACCGAATTGAATTCTGGCATTAGACATCCCCGGGGGCGCTCTGAGGTTGCTCTGTGGGAAATGGTAAAGTGATAAATCACAAATTATGAAAATAATACTTTATTCAAATAACAAATAGTTTTTATTATTGTTGAATTATTCATTATAAACTTAAATTTTTAACTTAAATACTAAACATCTTGTTCAAACTCTACTCTCTTTATAGCTTTGGCCCCTTTTTCAAATGCAGTTTCGAGGCACATCAGACTTCCAAAGCAATTGTTTTTATAATATGTGTAATATTTATTTATTTAAATTTAGTGTTCAATCAAATTTTTTATTATTCATACTCCCGGGTAATTCTAATGCCAAAATTGAATTCGGCATCCCCGAAAACCCCCCAGTAACGATTTTGGAGCGATTTTCATGGACGCTGCCATTTCCCCCCAATCACCCCCAGACATACCCCACAGAGCCACCCCCGAACGTCCACGGGGAAGTCTAATGCCAGAATTGAATTCGGCATCCCCAAAAACCCCCTGAGTATCGATTTTGGAGTGATTATCAAGGACGCTGCCACCCCACCCACCCCAATCACCCCCAAAGAGCCACCCCAGAACGCCCACGGGGAAGTCTAATGCCACAATTGAATTCGGCATCCCCGAAAACCCCCTAGTAACGAGTTTAGAGCAATTTTCATGCACGCTGCCATTTCTCCCCAATTCACCCCCCGCGCACCCTCACAGGGCCACCCCCGGGTAATTCTAATACCAGAATCGAGTTCGACAGCCTCCAATCCCCCTGAGTAACGATATCCGAGCAATTTTTCCGAGTTTCCAGTCGTTCCTGTAATGGTGCAAGTAATGATGGAATTGGAAAATGCATTTTCCGGCCCAGAGAGCATTTTTCAAAAAATGGCTAAACCAGACGATATAGACTTTTTTTCTGAGACCTTCCTGAACACAATGCAGAAAACCGCCTCTCGATATCTGCTGTCCCTAAAAATTTCCGCTATTCCGATCGATTTTGATCTAAATGTTCTGGACTATACTATAATACATACATTCCAAGTACAATTTGAACGATACAGATATTAATTTAATCTCATTTATGATTTTGTAAAAATATCCCTAGACTTTTCCGATGTGTGACTTTTGAGGCTGCGAGATAAAACTTTAAAAAAAATTAAGAACCTAAAACTTATTTGTTGGTATTTACAACACATTTCGTTGAGTTCGTTTATGAGTTTTTTTTGTTAATTTTCGTGTTTTAAGTTAATAAAATAAAAGTTTTTAAATGTTATTAGATTTTTTTCGGTAGGTAGGTAGGTAGGTTCGTCTAATCTCGGGATTAGTCGTACTCCGAGATTAGTCGTACTCCGAGATTATGAAAACCTTTCGGGATTGACTTCCTTAATTATTGTATACCTACTGTCACCTACAGCTATAAAAATCAGTTTTTTTTGTATTTGTTTATAATACATATTATAAGTTCATAATTATTTAGTTTAAATTAAATAGTTAAATATTGTTTTTGATTAAAAAAATTAAGAGGCGTCTAAAATTTTTTAAAAGATTAATTTTAAAGAATGTTTTACATAATAATGCAATATTTATATATTTTTTTTTAGGTATGGCCGTAGAAGATTGTGCAATGGGTCGTCTAATATACGATTCTTATTTGAAAACAAAAAATAAGTAGAAGAATTAAATATAAACAAGTATGTTACATATAAATGCTTTTGATATTTATTAAAAAAATTAATTGAAAATTTAGATCTTATTATCAGTTAGCGGTGGATCTAGGATTTTTATGAGGAAGGGGGGGGGAAACAAAGTCTACTGCCTGAGTCATGCTAATAAAGAGGGATAGGCCCGCACCAGCTTATCGTCAAGATTCTTTAACATCATTAATTGGTATTTTACTTTTTTTTTATTAATAAATTAATATTATTTTTTACAGTCTATTTGGCCATTCAAAATTCGCTTGTAATTTTTTTTCTGTTAAATTTAATTTTTTATGTAGATATTTTTTACGTATCACAATTTTTGTAATAAATAATTAAACGTTTGTTAATATATTTAGTTTGCTTACCCAATGCAACGAATTATATCATAGAAATTGCTGAGGTGCCCAGAAGTTCCTAGAATCCCACTAGCCGGTAGCTCAAGTTTCTGGTTATCAACAAACGTGCGTTTAACAATAGTTTATTTTTACATTCAGTCCCAGCTAGCACAGACACGTGATTTTCACGTGAAATACACGTCACATTTTACGTCGAAATCACCAATTTATGACGTGCTGGTAACGTGTTATGACGGCAATATGTCACAGATCAAAGACATCAAATGTCTGGTGTTAGATTTCATTAAATAAAGTCATTAAATTGTATTTCTGTTTGAATAAAAATTATTAAAAAAAACTATTTTTAGAATCATATTATATTTTTGGCACAGTCAGTAGGATTGTCACGAAGACTCTGACGTGGATAACTTTCGCTATTTTAATAGTTAAGTGACAATTACGAACTTTCAACATTTCGCACTCCATGTAGAGATATGCTAATCTTCAGGGGGTTCGTATGTGAAGAAGGTTACCCAATTAAACGAATAATAAACGCTAAAGTTTATTTATAGTATTATAGAACATAACAAAAAAATAGTTTTACAATTAGATCATCGACCAAATAACTTGTCAAAAGAAAGTTAGCGTTTATCGTATCAAAATACCGGATATTGCAAAATAATAGTTAAACCGTGAACTATGTGACCCATATTAGGACGTGTCACAGTTCATCGGCCATTGCGCCACTGCATATCTTGCCGGTTAAGCTGGCTTGACACGGCAACAGCGCGTCATCGCCTGCTGGCCGCATTGAAAACATCCATAGGCGTAGGTATCAGTCGTAAAGGTAAATATTTAATAATTATTATTTTCTCAGTAAAATTTAAATTTTATAATGATTTCATTATACAAAGTTATTGAAAAGTACGCTTTAAAGCGCCATTTAATACCAGTTTTAAAAATGAGCTTAAATTAAATGTAATATTTTTACAGGCTTCAAATATATATTTAAAACTCTTTTGACATGTAAAAGTTAATCCCCACGCCCTGTTATTATGTTTTTTTTAGGTAGATGACCATGAATGATTTCATGTACATTCATTTCTAGTTTGCAAATTTTGTTTTTGATTTTAAAAATAATATTTACTCTCTAATGCATTTCATATTTTTATTTACTTTCCTTGTACTCAAACATTAAGAACAAATTATTCTATTCAGTTTTAGGCAGGTACAATTTGCACTTTTAGTAAAGAGGATTATATAATAGTTAATAAGAGTAACCCTACTTACTGTAGGTACATATTGCTAGAATACAGTATCATTCCCTTATTCATTCATTTACCTGATTTGGGAAAAAACTTTCTATGGAAAAAACCAAAGATGTTGAAATGTTTAACTTGTAACTTTTTAAAAGTCCAATTAAAAATGTTATTTTAAATATGTGCCATCCTGTATAAATAGTTTTCAATTAATTTAAATTCAATTATCGCCGCACGCAATATTCCAAAGAAAGGGAAATTTCTTGAAGTGGGAGTACAGTAAACCAAACGATTTCGCCATTAGATTTTTAAATTTCATTTACGATTACTCTCTCTTCATATCTGGTGGTGTTTGGCTGTAAAAGTGGTAAGCATTCAAAAAAAGTATGTCATTGTAAGATATCTCGGTAGAAATAATATTCCAACCTACCTATTGTTAGTTATTAGTTTTTTGAAAGTAAAGTTAAATTTTTCTAAATATGTTTTTATAATTCATTCTGGTTGCTGGAACGGCACAATGTTTATAGTAATTAGTTTTTATTGTATCTTGATTCAATTTTAAAAAGTAGATGTTTCATATTTAATTTATATCTCATACAAGAGCCACGTGAAAAACAGAATCTATTTTTGTTTAGAAAACGAATAAGTGCAGCTGTAAAACTACACGCTGGAAAATTAAATGATGAAAACTAACTGGTAAAAGCCGACAGTTAAAACTCACAAAAAGTTACAAGGAAGAACGAGAACAAAGAACGAGGTATGATGTTCATGTTCGAGTAACCGAAATATGGAAATGCGAGACTTAGCGTTCGTTCCCGAGTCGTAGAAATTTCAACTACCTACTAAGGAAGTTGCCAGCAAAAAGCAAATGTGGTAACTAATAGTGGCTAATTTTATGTATGACGAGATAAAAGATTAATACCTGATAAACTTTAAATGACTTGTTCCTGAACAGTTTCTTTTTTATCTAAATAAATTAATTCATTTTTACAAGTATACAGGGTGTCCTGAAATTAGACGGTCATATTTTAACAGCATAATCCACATCCTAAAATAGGAGTAAAAGTTTATATAAACATAGGTCCGAAAACGTTTCTTTTCCGAGATACAGGGTGTTAAAAGTGAAGTCCTGATGACACTCTTTTGTAAATATTTTCTAAACGTTTAAAGATAACTAAGTGAAATTTGGTACAAATGCTAACCTTTTTACGCTCTATTTAATGGACGACAATTTTTGATCATCTACATAGGTGAGTAAATTAGGGGGGGGGGGCTTATGGTAAAATTGCCCTAATTTTTTTGTTGACAGTTTTTAACATTTTTGACTATAAAATTTGGAAAACCAATGTTTTCTTCATAATAAAGCTACTTCTGTTGCATCTCGCTAGGACGCACCATTTTCAAGAAAAAAGCATTGGAAAATTTCATGATAAGTTATTCGAAAGTGTAAACAATAATTAGTAGGCCTGTGAAATCAGAAATTTTATTTTTGTTACTTTGGAAAACCGGTGACTAAAGAAATTTTAGAAAATATTTACAAAAATGTGCCATCAGGACTTTACTTGTAACACCCTGTATCTCGAAAACGAAACGTTTTCGGACCTATGTTTATATGAACTTTTATTCCTATTTTAGGATGTAGATTACGCTGTTAAAATATGACCGTCTAATATCGGGACACCCTGTATATGTTGAATCTTATTTTTTAAAGGTTACAACAATTCTCTTTTACTCAAATTAAATTTTGTATAAGTTTTTATTAACTTCTTTTTTGATAAAGCCAGAGTTTATAATTATCACTAGCTTTCAAAAATAAAAAAAGAGAATTATTGGTGCCCAACATTTCCTAGAAAATTATTATCCCAAGGTGTCTATTAGAAAAGCCGAATTCACGACTGAGAAAAAATATGGTCAATATGTGCTCATTTATTTCTTTTAATTTTTAAAGGTAAGTAATGTTTGATATTAAATTTCACCGAGCTAGTAAAAATCTCTTATAAGTGTTTTGAAATTAACATTTTATCACAAGCAACGTAATATATTGTAAATTGGCACTGCAACGTGTCAATGCAATATTGCAAACTTTACATTGATATGTGTAAGATAAGATTAGAAAAATATACAGTGTGTAATTTACTCCAATATTTCGATTTCTGATAGGTTTATAAAAAAGTTTTAATCAACATTTTTATTAAATGAATCAAGTTTTTAGTATAAGTCGATTAGAAATTTACTGGGTGCACCATACTCCACAACATTAAAACTAATAAATTTAGCACTACCCATGTGGTTAGTGGTTGTATTATAACCACAGCTTATACAATACAGCTCCACAACTCCGTGTCGGCGTCTTTGATCTGGCGGTCGAGAACCAAGCAAGACGGAATGGTGCTATCTCTGTTAGATTCGAGGGAAAAGTCGGGCCCGGATTAAACAATTTTTTTATTATTGAAAAAATTGAAAACCTTGGCGTAATAAGGTTGGTTACATGCCATATTAAGTAAGTTTTGGGAAATTAAATTTTTAATTTGTTTTAAATCTGTCAAATATAATTAGAAACATTATTTAAATATAAATATTACGAAAAATAGCACATCTTTCGGATTAGAGGTAAAATAATTTGTATGTGGCTAGTAAAATCCTCGTTAACAAATGTTTTGAGCTAAAACAGTCACTTCACGACAAATTGTGGCTTGGATCCTTTTTACACCAAGGGCTTCAATTGTTAAAGAATTGTGTCACGCTCGTGGATGCAAATCAAGTGGTACCCCGTGTCTCTGGCAAGTGTTACTCTTCGCGCAAAGGGTTTATACCTAGATAAACGAATGCTTCGACTGAGGTCTGGGAACTCTATGGTATTTTGGAATTATAAAGAATTTGTGCTTTTATTTTAACAATATTGGTTATATTTAGATGTATTCTTATTAATTAAAATATAGATTTGTAGAAGTAATACTTTGACAGTTTTTATTAATATAATATATTCAATTTTTATCTGACCATACCGAAGTAAGGAATTTTGAAACTTTATAGTAATGTGAAATTTGAATTACAATATTACACGATATTACATAATTAGTACTTATTTTAGGTAGGTACTAAATTTGTACTTGGAGAAAGTAATATCGATTTTTACAAGAAAACTTGAAAAGTAAATTAATTTAGTTCCTATTTCTGATGTAAAACTTAAGTTTTGGTTTAAACCAAGAAAACAAATAAATTATAGTTTGTTCAACAAGGGTGGATATGATAGCAATATCACACAAAGACGAAGTTTGAGCACGACGTCGTATGCGGAGTACTCAATCGTCTTATTGTGATATGAACAATCCACTCGATATGGTCAGTATATTTTTTCTACGACCCACTAACGAAAATCTACAAATTTAAAAAATTATTTTAGGTTATTTAGACAAAATAACTAATTTTAAAATAATTTACGAAGTTGACTACTTTATAAAATAAAATTAACATGAAAAATTAATTAGTCCTCGGCCTAGATTCGATCCCGGGCTTTTCGCGTGGAAGGCAGATGTTCTGTCCTCATCTTCACCGAAACTTTCAGGACTTTAGTTTTAATACTCGTAATTAAATTAGTATCATGTAGTTTGATTAAAATTTATTTTTTTTTTAATGTGGACACAATAAAAACAAAAATGCTATTATTTATCGAGTCTACACAAAAATTTTAATGTAAATTTAATATCAATAACTAAAATATATATTGACAATTAGTTTAACAGAATTGTCACTTATTTAAAAAAATTTAAATAATAGGAGTTGGGTGACCAAAATATGAACTGTGATTTGTAGATTTAATTTTGTTAAAGTGTTCTCACTACCTAAAATGGATATGAAATATATTCGTAGTTGAACGCAATAACATACTTTTTCATTTTGTAGTATGTGCATAGATTGGCTAATATCCATGCACAGATTACAAAACGAAAAAGTATGCTATATTGCCTTCAAATGAACGAATATATTTCATATCCATTCTAGGTAGTGAGAACACTGCAAAAAAAATAAATTCGCCAATCACCGTTCATATTTTGATCAACCGACTTCTATTATTTTTAAAATTTTAAATAAATGACAATTCTGTCAAACTAATTGTCAGTATATTTTTTAGTTATTGAGATTAAACATACAATAAAATAAGTTATTCTTTTGGAAAACGTTAGCATGGATGACTAAAGGGTATTGGGTTAATTAATTCTAAAAGTGTGGTACAAATGTTATTTTTTGTAGCCAATTCTTCAAAATTATTTTGAAATATCTTTTCAATATTGAATATTAGTTCTACAAATTCATCATTTGACAGTTGCAGATTTCCAAATGTATCTGGATTGGCGTTATCATATGCCTTTAAAAAGCAATAAAAAGAAAAATCATCTAATTCAACGTGATCTTTGTTATATTTAAGACAGGTATCGCAGAGGAGTGGATCCGCAAGGCTTTTATTAAAAGGTAACCACACACATACCTGATAAAATTTTTCTGTATCAATTCGTCTTTACAATAATTTAGGGTGTTAATAATTTTATCATAAAATAAAATACAAGGTGTTCCATTTAAAAAACATACATTTTAATTTGCCAGGCAAAAACGTGACACCCTGTATATCCAAAGATATTTTTAAAATATGTAGGTATTTTTCAAATCCATATAACTTTTATTTAAAACTTTCTTGCGTGTCTACAACAAAATAATGAACAATAACGCACTAATGGGATACCCTGTATAAATTATATTTTTAACAATGAAAATTTCTTATAATGTGGTACTTATCGGTTTGGGTCCTTGGGAAAACTAAAGAATGTTTTCTTGCAGGTATAACCCTTATTAAAACAGCTTTTGACTGCACAAACAGAATGATGTCTTTTTTTTTCACTCATTCTACTCATAGCTAAAGAGTCACCAAAATAATAACAGTACCTTTAACTCAAACAAAATCAACGAAATTATACAATCAACGAAATTATACGCACGACTCAACACCTTACCTAAATACGCTTCTGAACACCAAAACCGTCTTTTCCCTTCGAAGGCGGAGCTTAAGCGATGCGCGACGAAATCGACGCAAACCGTTGCCGCCAAGAGAGTGTTTTAGCTGTATTGTATAAGCTGTGTTATAACTTCAATAGAATACGAAAAACTACATATAATTTATGTACGATCCTGGAGTCATTTTGGGTAAATTTTAAATAGGTAATCAATATTAGAGTAAGGCGATATTTCACAATTTCACAGACATTCGTTATCTTTATCGATTTTATAATTTTCCAGAAAAAAATTAGCCAATATTTTATTTTAATAAAAACAGTAGTGTAATTGGAAAATCACACCTCATTCACCTACATTTTTCTCTGAATTGACATTACTACGTTTAAAGTTTTAGACGTAGATACTTATTTAAAAGTTTTAGACGTAGATACTTATTTAAAAATGCTTTGTGAATATGAATGTTATAACTATAGGTACTGATATTTTTCAAAAAAAAAAAAAAAAAACATTCATATTTATAAACATAACCTAAGAACCAACTTGCATGTGAAACGAAAGATTAACGTGTAAATATAGTTCGTTTCTTTACAAACAAAACACTGTTGAACCATGTTGATAATAGGTATGCCCTATTTAATTACATAATCAAAAAAATTCAGAAAATGCAGTTTTTACAAAAAGCTAGCTGCAACCCACCAAACACAAAGTACTTTTGATTGAAACAAATTTGCAACTTGGTCTAGAAATACGATCAAAAGTAAATGCGCTGTTGCCAAACATAAAATTTCTTTTAATGATTTAAATTCAAAAAGTATTGCAAGCTAATGTATTTAGATTACTACTGTTAAAAACACCGTACACTTGGCATCAATGTTCAATCAGATTATTGTGTTTCTGTCGCGGACGCCAACTTGAGACTTCAGAAATTTTGTAAATAATCCTTTCTGATTTGGTTATATATCTCTATGTGTGCTATAGACATTTGTGACTTCCTCATACTAATTTTAAGGGTTTATTTTGATTCAAACATAATTCAAGTTCTCAAATACAGTGGACGAATTTTTCAAGAACATGTCGCGAGCTGATTGATTGTTAAGCTATTGCGTAGCCTTTATCACGGGCTTTGAGCGCGGCGACCGAATCAAGAAATTCCGTAACGAAAATAAACCTAACATCCCCCACTCCGACCGACACAGTGGTGCGGCGTTGAATGCCGTGGAAGGATTTATCCGACCCTATTCGTATTAGTATGAAGAGGAGTTAAATATACGTCTGCGGACTGGAACGTTTATGCAATACAAGAACTAGAAGAGCTATCTCTGGCTTCTAATAAATTGGTATCACAAATGTTCCCGGCTGGCGTAAATATTAGATATTAATTTTTTTTGCAATATTTATAAAATATTAATTTTTATTTTATCAGTGTTAACTATTTCATTATTAAGCTATTGCATAGATTTTATCGCGGGCTTTGAGCGCGGCGACCGAATCAAGAAATTCCGTAACGAAAATAAACCTAACATCCCCCACTCCGACCTACACAGTGGTGCGGCGTTGAAAGCCGTGGAAGGATTTATCCGACCCTATTCGTATTAGTATGAAGCGGAGTTAAATATACGTCTGCGGACTGGAACGTTTATGCAATACAAGAACTAGAAGAGCTTTCTCTGGCTTCTAATAAATTGGTATCACAAATGTTCCCGGCTGGCGTAAATATTAGATATTAATTTTTTTTGCAATATTTATAAAATATTAATTTTTATTTTATCAGTGTTAACTATTTCATTATTAAGCTATTGCATAGATTTTATCGCGGGCTTTGAGCGCGGCGACCGAATCAAGAAATTCCGTAACGAAAATAAACCTAACACCCTCGAAAAATCAAAAAATCGTAAAATCGAAAAAAATTCTGTAACGAAAATAAACCTAACACCCCCACTCCGACCGGCACAGCGGTGCGGCATTGAAAGCCGTGCATCGTCTAACGTCGTTTCAGTTCGGCAGACAGTTAAGGAATACCTACACCACTGGTCGCTTTCCCTTTCATTCTACCTGATAAGAACCGGCATACTGATGTGTCAGGGATTCCCGGCATTTATCTGTGAAGTGCATTATTTTTAGATAAAGACTGATATTTTGTTGAATATTATTTTTATCATAACTTATCGATTAATATTGCTAACTCGTATTTTTACCAGCATTTATCTTTTATATCTTAGTATTTTTCCAACGCATTATTATAAAAACCTAATGTACGTTGATATCACGTTCTTATTTTGTAACCTGCTATTCTAGAATAAAGTTGTTCTCTAGTTTATGAGTTATTCAAAATAATTAACCAAAATCCTTAAAAATATATATAATTAGACTTCGGCACGGTGTTTGTGTGCGTGCGACTAGACGATTCTATCTCTTTTAGACACAATTTCGGAAAAATTGAATTTGAAAATGAATAATGATCCACAAGAATTCACAACAAAATATGGGACCAAAATATTTTAAATATTAACTTCTCATTTATTCAATAAAAGAAAAAATTTGTTTTCTTATCGGTCACCACGCTCAAAAAGTGTAACTTGAATTAATATCAAAGAAAAAAAAATACTGCATAAATAAAATAAATAAATAATTATAATTGCATAAGTTGATAAAAAATGCTATGCAATAGCTTTACCGCGGCAGTCCCTGAGTGCCACACATATTTTTTTTATTTTTTTATAGGGTTTGCCACCTTTTTGAAAAGTGAATAAAGGACTACGATGCTGACAGGGGATCCAGTATACAAAAAGTCCTCATCCTTCTACTGAACTTCTTCTAAAAAAAAAGGTGGCCGAGTTTGTAACAAAAACAAATCCTCATCATTCTACAGAGTTTCTAAAAAAAGCTAATATATTTTTGTACAAACCATGTCCCTTCCAAAGTATGTGCTGTAAAAAGACATTTGCCATAAAAAGGGACATTTTGCTTCAAAAAGGACAGGTGGCAACTCTATTTTGTTACGTGTAACGTTTACAATGTTGTTAAGCTGTAATCATTTTACGCAACTACGCGTCGACTGCTTTAAAAATACTTTTATTTTAAAAATTTATGTTTTTACTAACACGGTCAAAAAATTCAGTTTTTTTAGAAAATTTTATAACTTCTTGATTTACATTACATTAGTTTTTAAAAAATATGGTAAGAACAGTTTTCGAGATATCTTGAAATACATGCATTGCTTGTGTACATGACAGGCTTTAAGAATGATAATTATGCACATTTTGATTAATATCTCGTTTCACAGACGGACAAAAAATTTAATTTTTTTCTAGATACGTAAACGATACTCTTTCATTAGCCTTATATTTCAATTTTATTGATTTCTTAAGAAAAGCCGTTTTACAAGTGAACTACCTTAATAGCATAGTCGAGCGGATCTTGGCAACTACTGATAGGATATTCTAGTCCTTTAGGGATGGAAACGCCGAGGCTTCACAAATGCTCGGAATATTTCATACCTGATTTTGGAAAGGGGATGAGAGAATAATAATAATTAGTATTAAGCAGTAACAGATGTATATTTAAAATAACTAATAGTCCCTTATTTTTCTTACATTAAAAGCTTTAAAAAGATATTGAATTGATTTCTCCTTGTGTTTTCTTTAGTTTTACATCTGATTTGTATCCCTTTTTACAATCTGGAATGAAGTTAATCTTGCTTTGATGTTTTTTGTCACTCAGGTACTTTTTTCACATTATTTTGATTCTTTTTTTTTTTAGTTTGGACATCTCCTACAGTCTACATACACCTCTTATAAAAACGTTTCTTGCACGATTAATGCGATCGACTGTTTCATTTGTAATTTTATTAGTATAATCAACCATAGACAGTTTACTTTCAATGGCTTCTAGTTTCCCATTTATCATAGTAGTTTTATCATCAATCTTTGGTTGAAGACTAACAAAAAATTAAAAATTAGATGTGCAAGTGGTGCACAGGATTACAATTTGGCAGGATTGGCGGCGCTAGCAGCGGCCGGTACTGAATGTAAGGCATTATTTCGTTGACAAGAATTGATCTTTTTAATTTAATAAAAAAGAAATATAGAAAAAAATTTTATTTTATCATGTTACATTACTTAAAAAGATGAACTGACGCACCAAGTGATACTGAAATGCCATCACTTCATTCATCAGTCTTGAGCTGAAACGAGTCTGTCGACGCGCACTAGAACAGACACTATTTACAAGCGTTCATTTGCTACGAAATTATCACCAAACAGTTTCCAACGTTCTTGCACAGCACAGTATCAATCAGTATCAATCAATATGAAAAACATGACGGGTAACTTCCCTTGTTAGATGACCGAAAATGATTGTTAAAATATATTTTTTTTTTTGATTCCTGAGACGTTACGTCATCGCCAATTTTATAACAATAGACAAAATAATTGTAGACGAAATTTTGAATAGAAAACAACATGGGAATTATATGATGATGATGTTGAAAATCTCTTTATTTTTCTAAGCGACCAAGAAGAATCTGAAAAAAAAAATGTATAATTTAGAGATAAAGTCTTTTATGGTGGAAATAGATGGTCCTGTCGACTGCACTATACAGTGGACAGCAACAGCACGTTGCGGTCCATCTATTTCCGTTCTTAGTCTACGAGCTGGCCGTATAAATGAAAGTGGTGGATTATGATGGCTGATCTGAAAAAAATTATAGGCTGGTTTAACAATTAATCACATTTTTTTCAACTTAGTCTAAAATAATCCGCCCCTTCGATTGTTTACGGCCGGCTCTGTCTATTTTTGTAACTATTAGAATGTTTTCAAAAACCTAGTTTAGTAGACGGAAAACTAACTAACAGAATGCAAACTATACAGTATGTCCACTAATGGAATTAACAAGAGGAAAAACTATGTAGGGTCCGATTACAATTAGGACACAGCTAAGTCATCATTTGGCAAAGTAGTCAATTAATTTTATCGCCGCCTACTGGGGGTTTAGTGCAGTGTTAATATTATAGGAATCTAGGAAATATTATATTATACCTAACAACTTACTTATTTTTTATTTATAAATAGTTATAGATAATATGTACTCGAAATTCAAAGTAATGGTTATGACGTAGCAGTGTTCTTCTAATTGTAATCGGATCCTAATACTGATTTTTATGATGAAAAGGTATTAATTATAAAAAATCTGTTGGAAAGATAGTAAAGTATATTATAAAAATCTGAGATCAATAGTATATGGTGCTAATAAATTAATAAAATATGATATTTCAAGAGCAGTTCCATTAACATTTTAAATTATAAGATTGGGAATGGTGTACACACTAAACATGGGGTGAAGAATGAGACAATTACATCAGTGTGTAAAAATAAATTTAATAAAATCTGACGAGCCCTTTCGGTTTTACAAAGTCATTCATAGCCTTCATATAAGTGATAAATACAAAATAATTGTTAACCCACACAAATAAACGAAAATGCAATAAAATAAGGTAAATACAAGAAATTCCTAATCCAAAGTTACTTTTGTTTGGCATAACATCATATACTTATTTTTCACATATCACACTATTGGTGCAACGTCATATGTGCAAAAATCTATTTTTTATAGAAAAGCCATTTGAATGTATTATTCGTCATAAACTAAACGGCATTAGAAGTCACAATGATTTAATATTTGATCATTTATTGACTATTTCAAGAAGAGCGTGATAATGGTTTTGTAAATTCGAAAGCATTAGTCTAATTTTATTAATTTTAATTTTACACACTGATGTAATTATCTCATTCCTCACACCATTATTATTTTAATCAAAATTTATATACAACAAAGTTATTTATAATCTTAAATAAAGTTTTAATATAAATGTTAATCTCCTTACATACAGGGTGATTCTAAACAGAATGAAACTGTAGGGAGATCTTTAAAAATAAAGATACCCGTACTGTTTTTGAGGAAATTAATTTTTAGGAGGTTGAATGGTGCTTTAAAAGGGGCTCTTAATTTCTCTTTTTCGAAAACTACTCAATTAATTTGTATCAAATTTTGTATGCGCCATCAAACGTGGGTCTAAATTAACACTACAATAATATATAAATAGTTGTAGTTTCAAATACTTTTTTATAAAGTAATTAGAATAGTTTTACTCAACTACTTTGTCTAGCTCTGTTTAGAATCACCCTGTATATCAGCACTATATAAAGTAAAATGGGCTAAAGTAATCGCCAATATTTCTAAAAGATAGGACACTGCAAAAGAAAAGAAAAAGTACTTACCAGCTAGCAGCGGCAGCAGTGGTAGTCGCCAGCTTCAGTTTCTTCAATTCTTTCGTAGCCCAAGTTGCTAGAGTCTTAGTCCTGTTGACTCTGCTGCGTCTGCCTTGTGCCAACATTTCATTGATGGGTTCCAAATCCAAAAGTTGAACCATGGGAGCCCCGAAAGCGGTGCACATATCTCCTACGATACCGGCGGCTACTGCTACGGTGCCATCAGAATGTTCAGTGTCTTGCGCCACGACGGTGATAAACTGAACTATAAATGGAATGTGTGGTTCGAGAATTAGAACATCCGGATTCGGAGTCGGTCCATCTCCTTTTAATCCTTGGATGATACCGGTGTACGCGTCTAATACGCCCTCTCTGAGCTCGTTGAGATAATCAACCATATCGAAATCGTTGCGATCGACTTGGGCCTGGGACGCTTGCGCTAAAGTGGACAAGACGACGTCTAGGTATTTCTTGAATTCGGAACCGATGCTGAGACCTATATCTCCGAATACGGACAGTATTTGTGGTTTGACGCTGCGATGAACGGACTGATCTCTAAGATTCTCCAAGAGTAGCGTCATGATTTCGTCGCAATACGGAAGTACTTTGAGTTTCAGGGCTCTGAAAATGTCCCCGGTTAGACCGACTGCGGTACCGCACACTTGGTACTCTTGATGGTTTTTTAATCCAATGTAAAGGAATGGTTTGAAGGCGTCCATGTATTTTATGAAGTTCTCTCCTAAGACCTCCACCAGCGTTGAGACGGCCATAAGAGCGTCTTCTTGGACCCCTTGAATCACTTTTTGTTAATGTTAGATTAATTCACAAAGTGACTATAGGAATTTCATTTATTTAATGTAAATAATAGTGATGGGTCTTTTCAGGAAAAGTAATTTTTGGATATGTCCGGAAAAGTAATAAAAGTAGCCGACCTTAAAAAACCAGATATTATAAAAGTATAAAATTGCCAGGGCCGTCTTTATATTTAGTTGAATTTTGATAAAAAAACTTTTTATTAAGTTCAGATTTAGTTTAATCATTTTACATATTTTTCTATATTGTCGACTATATTATGTTCTAACGATTTTAAAATTGGAATATTAAATATCATTTAATAAAAACATTATTTTATTTAGAGCTGTGTATCAGAAATTGTGACACTTTTTAAAACTGTACATAAAAATTAAACAAAATTTTTAAACAAATTACTTTAGCAAATATTAAATTTATTCTTTTGGACCTAGAGCCGATATCTCAAACATTAATCAGAAAATCGTTAAAACACATAAAAGTGAAAACATTTTTTTGTTTCTTGATAAAAAATTCAGCGAAATTATTTAATTTTGTGCTGCCCATATTCTTTCACTTTTGTTTGTCAATTTTTCGGACTTGTCCGTCGGACATATCTGTGAACATTTCCGACAGACCCATCACTAGAAAATAATATAATTTCCTACTGTTCGAAAAAAATTGGATGCAAGTCCGCAATCCACCGTGAGGCAGCATACAAGAAACGAAAAGTGTTTGCGTTAGACTCTATCTGCATTAGCTTATCAGTGGTCCAAGACCAAGATGGGATATTGCAAACATATATCTCTTTAAGGTCCAGTGTTTTCACCTCTGAGTAAAGTTGAAAGTAACTACTTGCTGATTAAACTATAGGGCTATTGTTTGTTAATATTTCAAGTAAACCTACATGTAACTTTACTCAGATGTGAAAATAACTGCCCTAAAAGTAAGAAATCCTTAATATAAAATGTGAAATTTTCTAAATGAAAGAATGAAAGATCAAAAATCAATACCACATATATTTAATGATCTTAAAACTCTATTGAGCCATCTTCAGACTTTTGCATAAGAATGCCTTAAATTTTTATACGTCTTTTTCCTATCTCTTTTTTTTAATGCCACACACATGCCATTTCTTGTAAACAATATTATCCTTCAACACCATGTTGATGTTTCACATTGTCACAATTTTTAAATAAATAAAAAAATTGCCTGAAGATAGCTTGATGGTGCCAAAACTAGTCGCATGTAACTGTAGTTTAAAGTTAATTAAATATACAGTTCTAGCAAGAACAAATACTCGGTCCTATTTTGTATTGGAGTAAATAGTAATGGCGTTTGTACATGCATGAAAAGAAGAGACACAGTACCAATGTTACATGTTGAGTCACAGGTCGGTACCCACTGATAATGTTTGTACTGTGTTCTTTTTTTTTCTGCTTGTGCGAGCGCCATTTACTATTCACTCCAACACAACAAAACATGACCAAAGATTAGATCTTGTCAGGACTGTAAGTATGATTTCGGATTTTTTTTTTTCATTTTATATCTCTTTATTTCTATATTTTTGACTAAATTGCTTTGTGCTCATGTTGAACTGTGGATATGCAATGAATTTTTAACGAATCTCTAAATGGGGTTAATATAAAGAGTAGGTAAATAAGCTGGGAAGGACACAGCGATATAGATAAATCGAGAAATGGCATCAAACATTCTACAAATGTAAAAGTAGAAATGAGGAATACATAAACAAATAGATTTGAACATAGTAAAATAATACAAAGTTGAATTTTAACGAAAAAATGAGCAATAACCAAAGAAAAGTATAAATAGGAGTGACACAAGCTTCAGCAAAATAAAGTGGGAGGAACAGTACATGGTAAAAAAGGAGGAAAAAGATATAGAAGACCTCAGCAACTCAACTCTGTCTACTGTCTTACACTCATGAGGGTAAAAAATAGACTTTTAGGATTAAGTATATGAATAAACTGCTATTTGAATTACAAATTTGAATGTTAGATAAGATTTTTTTTGCGAAAATGGTACTGAAGGAAATTTAAACAGAAAACATATAGAAGAAAAACATGTTTCTCTTATCCCGGCGTTATTAGCTATACAAAATTTCTCACTTTTGATGTAGCGAGTATAGCCGGAATAATGTAAAAGTTAATATAGAAAATGTTAATTCAAGGTCTTCAACTGCTCAGAAAAGTTTCAAGGATGCATATGTCTGACAGCCGATTCAAATTAGTGATGTGTTGTTATTTAACTGTTATTTTTAAGTTATTTGGAACAAATGGTTACAATTATTATTCTAGTTTAAAAATAACAGGTGCAAAATAACGCCACAACAAAAAACGGTTGACGAGAACATGTTGGTCAATGTCGAGTAGTCTAGGGCTTGGGGTATTGTTGTCATTTTAAGCAGGTGTACGGCGTTCACTATGTAGTTTCATAGTTCAACCACTAGATGTTAAAAATAACGACAACCTGTTATTTTAAGCTGTTATTTAAAAATAACAGTAACAGTTGTAACTGTTAAATAAAAATAATGCTTTTTTTCATCACTAATTCAAATGGCCACATAGATTGCTTGATCTTGACCCATCAGATTACTGGCTAAGGATAGGAAGAAACGTCGGGTTATTGCACAATCAAAATGGAAGTCATTTAACATTTACAGTAACTATAACCATTTAGGGTACAAAATTAAGCTCTATATAACGATGGCGTAGAGTTAAATCAATGTACGTCAAAAATAGCAAATTTTACAGGAGGTAGTTAAAACTACTCTTACGTTACATTCCATTAAATGGATAAATAGTTTTAATGCGCGTCGTTAGATGTCGCCGCACCCGAGACAGAGCTGTCATATTTAATTATATATTCAATGGAATAAAATATTTTCAAAAAAAAAATTGATATATGAAGTTTTCACTATACGCCATCGATATGTTATTTAAGTAAATTTGAACTAAAAAAAATATTCGAATTAATAATAAAAGATACATTTTTAAATGATTTAATGAAAACAAATTGAATTAATGTTATATTTTTGATTGACCCCTGATTAAAAGCCTTAAAATCAATCTCCCCAAATTTAATTGGCATAACAATGAGTAAATTTCGTCAAATTCCTGTTTTTTTAATTTATAAAACTACTATATGATAACAATGTATTCCAATATTTAAAATGATACCAATTTTTTTTTATTAAACCAAACTAAATCACATTATGGAAAAAGTAACAATCAACTCACCCCCGCTTTTGCACGAATTGGAATTAAACATGGTCAACATAGCAGTCATTATGGCATCAGAGATGTGAGGAGCGTCCTCTGGTGTGACTTTTCTCAAAACTGACTGCAGCGTACCGCACAAAAGACTCTGGAGATCGTTAAACTGCGATCTGTCATTGTGGCTGGATATATGTGTCTCCATCTGCAATACCTGTTACAATTTATTTCGTTAAAAACCCATTTATTCTTCAGCAGAATAAAACAAAGAACAATTTCTTACCTGCTGCAGTCTTTCGAGAATAACCATCGTGGTTTTTTGCACAGTGACGTAACAATCTTTAGGCGAATTTTTCACCATCTCCATCAGAGCCTCGTAGGCTGCTGGTCTTAAGTTCGCTTGTGCTCCGTCGGGTCTATCTGTAGTTTCAAGCAATCTCTGTAAGAATCAAAACATCAGACTACGGGTCTAATAAATTTAAGACGCTAAGTAACCTGTATAATAAATTCGAAATATTGTGACAAAACGTAAGTATCCGGAGCGCCGGTTTCCTCATTGACATCGGCGGCCTCGTAAGCTGCTTCAACCAAACCGGAGAATGCCCAACAAACGTTAGCAGCAACACGAGGTTCTGCCTTAAGACCGGTTATTAGACTCTCCAGAAGGGGTTTAAGGAAAGTTTCGTTGATCGCCGCTTCGGGAATAATTTCGCATATTCTTCCGAACGTCCACGCTGCAGTGTCTCTCACAATTACGCTGCTGTCGTACATTAGTTCTATTAAAGTTGGCATTGCCTGAAAAAATAGTTGTTTTATAGAAGTGTTGGTAACTATTGTTTTCAAATATTTTTTTATCAAAGGAAATATATATCAATACTCAAATGTGACCCATTTGAAAATTAAAATAAAAGAAAATGATAAAAATCAAATACCCTGTTATAGAAACGTCGAGTGAACATTTTCCATCAGAAAACATTTACTCCTTTCGCTAATAGGCATTGAATTATGTCCAAAGAAAAATAGCAATATAAATGTAATGTGAGCCATTTCCGACTAATCTGGGTCCCTCTGCCTTGTTTGGGCCTTGTTATGACCTCACTTGTCTTTAAAACCAGTAATATTTGATGAAGGGTATAAACCCCCTTTACTCAACTATAGGGGCCCCTATGCTCACAGATAGCCGGTATGAATATTTCATTCGGGAATGTATTAGAACCCAGTCTTTATAGAAGCAAATATGAGAAATTTTCAGAGACGTATGTCTAATAAATGGTGAGAACGAGAATAATCTAGCACAGGAGTCTCCAAACTAAAGCCTGCGGGCCGCCCGCCAGTGTGACCAATCCGGCCCGTGACAGCTAATGGTTTATTGTTGCTGTGATAAGTTGGATAAAAAAAAAACAGAATGATAATAACTGATTTATTTACTTGCTAGGTATAGCTTAATGACAAGTCTGTGGTCGGCGCTTAAACGGTAATAGGTCAATATTTCACATTTTTGGAGAATGGCGCTGGGAAATTTCGGGACATATGAATAAGGATTTTTAGAATCCAAATCGACGATCTTTTTAGGACATTTGGTCCTGTAAAAATTAAAAAATATGTAGAAATATTTTGTTTTAACTGTTTTATGTTACAAAATTTGACTGTTTATGTTTATGACGTTTTGTCTTCCGCGGTTACCCTTGTGTATACGTTTTTTTGAGCCTTATTTTTATTACTTTATAACGTACATAGACTTAAATCCCTTTAAATGTCTAAAATATACACTCTTTTAAACGTATCTTGACTAAAAACTCCATTTACGTAAAAAACGACTTATGACCTTTTAAGCGCCGGCCACAGAGGTATAATATGCATAAAATGTAACTTAAGCATAATAACAAATAATTGAATTAAATCCCACTAACATTATAAACTAGTGAACGTCCCGCGGTTGCCCCTCGGTAGTTATGTTGGGGTAAAGAGTATCGTATATGTATGACAAAACTTGGTGGATTTATGGGCTTCCGATGGAACAGGCATTGACATTTTCAGATGTACTATGCTATTGAAAAGATTTCAATTTTTATTAGCCTGCCTTAGATTTGACAAAGAAAACACTAGGGAAGAAAGACGACGTATTGATAAAATGGCGCCAATACGAGCAGTTTTTGATCACTTCGTTGAAAATTGTCAAAATTCTTACACACCGTCTGAATATCTAACTGTAGATGAAAAGTTGGAATCTTTTAGAGGCCGCGGGTTTCTCCAATATATACCCAATAAGCCGGCGAACTACGGCCTAAAAGTTTTTGCAGTGGTGGATGCAAAAACATTTTACGTGTTCAATTTAGAGGTTTATGTGGGTAAACAGCCTGAAGGGCCATTTCAACAAAGTAACAAACCGGAAGATATAGTTCTGCAACTTCTGGGGCCACTTAAAAATTCTCGGAGAAATATTACGTTTGACAATTGGTTTTCTAGCTATCCTTTGGTTACAAAACTACTTAAAAATTATGGCCTGACTTCCGTAGGAACGCTACGAAAAAATAAGTGTGAAATACCCTCTGAACTACTTAATACGAAGACTAGAGAAGAAAGGAGCTGCAAATTTGCGTTTCAAAAGATGTGTCTAGTCTCATATGTACCGAAAAAAGAAAAAATGTTATTGTGATCTCAACTTTACATCACAGTAATACAATTGATGAAGCATCAGGGGATTTACGAAAACCGCAATATATGTTTTATAATAGTACCAAGGCTGGCGTTGATGTTGTTGACGAGCTGTCAGGCACTTACAACGTTTCACGGAACAGCAGAAGGTTGCCTTTGACTCTTTTCTTTTCAATTATGAATTCAGCGGGAATAAATGCGATAGTAATTTACAATAGCAAAAATAACGACTCAAAATTACTAAGTAGGAAATTTTTTAAAAAGTTTGGGCCTCAGTTTGGTGAAATCTCAACAGGAGAAGAGATTACAAAAACCTCTTATTCAAAGAGACCTTCGTAGAAAGATTTCAGAAGTTAGTGTAAGTAATAATCAACCTGATCAAGAACAAAGAGGGGAAGCAAGTGTAAAAAGACAGAGATTTTCACGACGATGTGTTGTGTGCCCAAGAAAATTAGATATAAGAACTTTTTATACCTGTAAGTCTTGCAATATGTTCATTTGTTTGAATCATGCTAATTTTACTTGCGATGAATTGTATTTTCAATGTTTTTTCGTTACAAAAATATTTATTTTTAAGTTGAAAATATGCACAATTACTTTTGAATAAAAATTAAAAAAAAAAGCTGTTTTAAAAGACAAAAATACATTGTACTTTTAAAAAAATAATTTTTTATTATTTTTTTTTTTTTTATTAATTTTAATCGATATTCCCGATGAATCATTGACAAAATTTTTGAAATCTTCTAAAAATATTCCATTTTTTTTTTAATTTTTTCTTAAAAAAAGAAATAACTCCTGTGGGGTTTGTGATACCCCAGTGTACTATCAATGTTGCAATTTCAAGGTGTACCAACACCGGTTTAATAATAGGTATGCTACAATTTGATTAGAGTGGTCAATAAAATTCTACACGTTTTTAACATTCTCAAGATGTACAGTGAAAACCAAAAATGCTTTTTTTTCCAGAAATAAACTTCAAAATAATAATTAATAATGAAGTTACAAGATTTGCTATAACAGTGTACCTACCTACCAACCATTAAATCTTAGATATATGTCATTTAGATATTACAATTTAGAATATTGAAATATGGACAGGTTATATGAAAATAAAACAGTCTTTTTTCAGGTACAAATAACCAAAGAAACATATGGTAGATAATTTAGCAGAACAATATGGCATAGTGTTACGTCTTCCTCCCTGTCATTGTGTTTTTAACCCCAATAAACTTATTTGAGGCCTTTCCAAGCAACATTATAATAAACATATTAGCAGAAAGGGAGTTTTTGATAGATTGGAAATTGTTCCTATTATAATTAAACCTAACAGCAATAGCGATGATAACAATTCAAGTACTTGCGTTTAGGATTAGGAGAAATGATAGATTTTTTGTATGAATTACGAAGATTAGTAAATGAGAAAAAATACATTTCTTATACAGGGTGGCTCACGCTCAACGGGACGGAGCTTTATGGGAAAACGACCAAAGATATAAAACATTCGTTTGGGAGGAATACGTAGGTTACAGACGGCTACAATTTAAAATTTGTTAGATGTATGCAGGATGTCCCACATAAGAAAAAAAAATTATTTCATTAAAAATTATTCAAACAAGAGTAAACAATTAATTTCTGGGAGACTTTTTTTCCTTAAAAATTCAAATAAATCGAAAACTAATAATAATAGTAATAGGGAACCTTTAGTTAACTGACATTATTTTTGATGTAGTTTTTAATTCTAAAATAAAAAACAGGGTGTTCCATTAAAAATAATATAACTTTGTATATTTTCTCTTATGTGGGACATCCTGTATACATCTAACAAATTTTAAATTGTAGCCGTCTGTAACCTACGTATTCCTCCCACACGAATTTTTTATATCTTTGGTCGTTTTTCCATAAAGCTCCGTCCCGTTGAGCGTGAGCCACCCTATATATTCTGTATTTTTATTTATTCTAAAATATATATAAAAAATAATAGACTCAAAGATTTCGCTATGTGAGTCTTACAATTAAATAATATTTACAATGATTTGAAAAAGACTAGTACCAATAAACAAATAAAATTAAGATTTTTTTTATAAAATATTGAGTAAATATAGCAAACAGTAAAATATTTCAGTTTCGCAGTGCTAAAGAATTCACTGAGCAAAACAGTTTTCAAATATCTATTAAAACTGGTAAGGTGGAGAATCTTAATGTTTGAGTAATGATACTATTATTCATACATGTTTAAATAGGTTTAGAGATGATGGGAAGCAGCAGCAACAGTCTATAGTTGAAGCACTTCTGACTATCTTAAATACTTGAGACACAAAACTGTTACTGAAAGTAAAATGTACTAAAGTACCTACTTAAATATTTTAATTTCATTCTTGTATTTAAATGTTTTAACAATTTCTTTCTTGAATTCTTTAAGTACAGATATCTACTGATATTGTGACTTCTCCACATTCCTTTGTAGATTTAATTTTTTCAATTTCATGGGGTGTTGTGGTTTATAACTTAAATGTAGTTCTGTTAAATAAATTTCTTTGTGACATGAAAATAGTTTGAGATATTTCTGTGCTAATTCTGGACCAATTTTTGGTCATGTGCAATATACTACCTTACAGTTTTATTTTCCATGACTATTTGCAATATGTTTACATCATTTTTGTTCAGATGTTTATTATGCATAAAGGAAATCAATATTTTCCATTAGTTACGTACATTTAAAACTAATAATTTTTTCTAGTAACAAAAAGAAAACATCAATTTCAAAACTTTCTAAATTCCTCAACTATTCTGACGATCCGACAACACTGCAAGGCCGTGACGTCATAAATGATCTCTGACGTGCATCGGGATTTGTATTAAAAATACTATAGCTAAAGATAGATTAACAAACTCTTATACTATTGAGACATCTAAAATGAGAAAACCACGGGTTAAAATAGCTAACTTTAAACAGAAATTAAATAAAGAAGAAATCGCGAACTTTATTTTGCGACAAAATTAACCATTAGAAGATTTTGAAGTAATTTTTATTAAAAAAGGGAATAAAATATTTGGAGAATGCTCAGCATCAACTTTTAACCAGTTAATGCAACTAAAAAAGGTATTTATTGGTTGGGAGCGGTTCCCGATGTATGAGGATTTGTCAATTCCTCGCTGTTTCCGATGTAAAGAATTTTATTATAAAAAACAAAATTGTAAAAATAACCTAGCATGTCCCTATTGTGGAGAGGAATATGAACAAAAAAGACTGCCCCAAACAAAAAAAAGTTTGTTTCAATTGTATTTCTTCAAATAATAAATACAAAACAATGTATAATATTGATCACCATTCAACTGACATTGAGTGTCATATCAAACTGCGAAAAACCAAAATCGACTATTCAACTTAATGGTACTAATTGATCATGATATTATCTTAGACAATCTTAAGTCAATTAGAACAAGATCACCGTGGAACTTATTTGGATCCAGAAAAATATGCATCCCTAATATCAAAAAAACTCATCAATATTATGCATTTTAACATTCGTAGTGCAAAGAAAAATTTCGATTAATTCCTTGCAAGACAAAACTCTCTTCTAGAAAATATTAGTAAGAAAGATGCAGCTTTGGCATCAACAGATATCTTGAATATCCTAATATCAATATCAATTTTTCATTACTGCCTGTCCTGACATTGTACAACCAATGAAACTTGTACCTTTAGTATGACATCACCTAAGGAGATAATAAGAACAATAAAAAATCTGTAGGTTTCGATGAAGTATTTGTGGTCCTCTTAAAAAAAGCAGCATGCCAAATTGGGTATCCTTTAAATCATTTTATTAATCTTTGTTTATGTACTGGTGTCTACCCAGAAAAAATAAAACTATCTTATGTGCGGGCAATATATAAAAATGTGATGTTAAAAATAACAGGCCAATCTCCTTACTTTCTAATATAAACAAAATATTTGAAACAATTATATTTAGCAGAATTGAGTCCTTGTTAGAAAGTAATGTAGTTTCATCAAACTCTCAAAGTGGCTTCGGAAATGGAAAAGGCACAGTGCGTGCCATATATTAAGCTCTGAAAACAATTACTGAAACCTAAATAAAAATCAAGACGTCGGCGGAATGCCTGGACCTGTCTTAAGGTAGTTCACTCGCGACAGTCGTACATAACAATATCGCGTAATGATGAATACCAAAAGTTCGAGATTCTCAGTGCTAATCAATTTTATTTTTGTAAGAGACTGTACAAAGCACATGTATATAAACACATATGGACATGTTATAGTTTTAATCATTTTCATCCGGCAATTTCGCAAATATATAAACAATATGGTATAGAAATTTGTGCCTTCCTCATACTAATTTTAAGGGTTTGTTTTCCAGTTCTCAAACACAGTGGACGAATTAATTTTTTATAACAACCTCTTAGCTGATCGAGTGTTACTTTGTTACGTGAAGTGGTTACAATGTTGCCAAGTTGTAATAATTTTATGAAACTACTCGTCAACTGCTTTAAAAATATTTTTATTTTAAAAATCTATATCTCTTTACTAAGACGGTCAAAAAATTCAGCGATTATTTATAAAATTTTATAACTTCTTGATTTATTTAACATTACTTTTTAAAAAATATGGTAAGAACCGTTTTCGAGATATCTTGAAATAAATGCATTGCTTGTGTACGTGATAGGCTTCAAGAGTGTTAATTATGCACATTATGATTGTTAATATCTCGTTTCACAGACGGTCAAAAAATTTATTTCTTTTTAGTTACGTAAACGACACTTTCATAAACCTTATATTTCAATTTTATTGAAATCTTAAGCAAAGCCGTTTTACGAGTGAACTACCTTAAGCCTTTGATAGTGTTGATCACAACATTCTATGTAGGAAAGTCAATGGGAATCATAGGGGTACCACTGCTTCTTATGAAATCATATTTTCTCAATAGACAACAATGTGTCTGAGATTTTGAGGATAACAATAGTCTAGTTAAATCAGATGTTAAATCTGATATATAATCTGTAAAAAAAAGTGTGCCACGGGGTTCTATATTGGGTCCTTTACTCTACATATTATAAGTAAATAAACTACCAAAAGTGGTTAATGAAATTTTAGTACAATATGCCGATTACACCTCATTGATTTTTAGTGAACCAACACTTGATTTATGCAAGTCAAAACTAAATTCCACATTAAATACATTGGTTTAAAAACAATAATCTGTTAAATGTTAAGTGATTACTTTTAGTCGTAACACAGATGAAAGTCTCACATTTACATACAATGACAAAAATATAATTTCAGAAACCTCTGTCATATTCCTGAGAGTGACACCTTATGAGAGATTGAACTGGAAAGAACACATTCAACAAGTATCGGCTAATATTTACAAAAGAAGATATTAACCACAGTGTGTTTATATATCTTGGAATCGATTATATTTATCAAACCAAATTACGATCTGTTTGAGATTAATGAAGTTGGAACATATCTATAATACCATATCAATGTGCACCTTAAAAACAGATATCCCAAGATATACATCCAAAAAAATGTAGAATAATCTATTCAAAAGATATGAAATAAGATGCCTTCTGCACTGAAGACTTTAGAAATCAGACCATTAAAATTGAAGTCGTTCCTATGTGATAAAGCATATTACAACTTAGACGAATTCTTCTGAGATTCAGTAATTATATAAAATATTGATTATTAAGAACAAAAATAATTATAAAAAAAAAATGTATAAGTATTATGTAAAAAATGTATTTAATGTGTATTTATGTATAAAATGTATATTTATGTACTATGATATGCTCTACAGCTCTAAAGACATTTTTGGTGTAAATAAAGATTTCTTTCTTTCTTTGTTGAATTCATGTCAATATAAATAATGTAACTGTTATGTGTAATAAAAATAATATAAAGGTATATTAATCATCATTATGTCAATTTAGTTGATTATATTTTGTAGCGCACTTGCGCAGCCAAATATATATTTTAATTAATGATTAAACTATATTAACATGTATATTTGTTGATCGGAATGCCTAAAATTTTAGGCCTAATAAAATTTATCTTCAAAAACACTGTTATTTGATAGTTTTAAGTTTTTACTTCTGTCGGCGGTCCTCAATTATTGCCTCATTTTTTTTAGCAACTTATTATTTCATATTTAAAACTAATTTGTTTTACTTTCAGTACAATAATTAACATGTTATTCTAATAGCTCTTTGTGTGAAGGGTATGTATACTCCAGGTTTTTATCAGTATAGAATGTTTGCTAGAATTTTAGTTTTTATGTTTGCCCATTCAAGGGTGTATGAGAGTAGTTTTTTTCTGCTTGCTGACCCTCATCAAAGAGGGTACAAAATTATTTAAGGTTTTAAATTTGCTTTTTAATTCTCCACAGCTCTAATGTTGACTAGGTTAATTGTTCGAAATTCCGCCCATTATCAAAATCAAATTGTTTTTAGCACTTTGGCAACAGTGTCAATAATTGACCTATTAGTCAACTGTTGGCACTGAACTAAACTCAGCACCTATTTAAATAAATAAAATATATTCTAACTAACCTACCTTAAAATGGCAACGGCAAAGTTGGTTTTAAAATAAAATATTAAAAAATATATATATCTTTTCTGCAGTCGAGGAAAGTCCAAATTTAATATGTACATGTATTTCAAAATCACTATATATGGATACAAATCTACTATAATAGTAAAAAAAAAAATGATCAACATGATTACAAATATTAAAACTAACCTGTTCAACAAGAGGTCTCAAAGTGTTATTTTCCAATCCGCCTAAAATCGAACCGAAAGCCATTAGAGAAGCATCCCGGAAACGCCAGTTGTCGGATTTAATATTTTCTTTAATAAATGGCAGCACGTGTGGAACTATTTCATCTTCGCAACATGTGGCGAGAAGCATGAGACAAACACCGGCAGCTTTGCTAGGATTCCAATCGTCTTCGTCGTCTAACTCTTCCTGTTTAGTAAGCTTTTGAAGGAGAATGGGAATAATGTACTGTAGGGCGCCTTTTGCGTAATGTCTGGAAACTCTAAAAAATATAAATTTTGTCAATTCAAAAGCTGTAAATTAATTTTATTCTCAAGGCCTTTGTATAACTCAAAAAAGCTTAAAAAATAACACCAAATTTTAAAACTAAAGTCTGGACAATTTTCCTCAAACACATCTTTTAAATTAAATATTGATACTTAAAGTTTGAAATATGTATTACCGTGTGGGTGGCCTGCCAGCCTCAGTAGCTTCCGTATCTTCGATGGCCAAATCGACTTCTTCATCACTAACATTCGACCAGAATTCTATACCTTGCAAAGCTACAGCATCATTTTCTGATTTCATGGCCTCCAACGTAATCGGGAATAGTGCCGGTGCCATGTAAGGTTCCATGTGTTGGTAGTACAGAGACATAATTTTAACTAAACATTGCAAAGCCGCTACTTTGATTTGTGAATCCGGTGATTGGGTAGCTTCACACACAACCTGCAACATAAGAGATCAAAAGCATGTAACAACTAATAATGGAAGGTCTTGCTGCAAGAAGGGGGCAGCTTCATTTTTGTTAACTTTTGGGAAATAAAAAACATTTTATAAGAAATGTTGCTTTTTTAACAAAAAATACAACATTCTAATTCAAGGGTGACATATTTACGCATATCTTACAACTTTTCTTGAAGATATTTTTAAAAGAAAAAAAAAAATAGAAAAAACAATTGGACCTGTTCCCTTCTTGTACCAAAGTTAAAACGAAAGTTGAGCTTCAAAATAACTATACCTCCATAATATAATTCCTTTCCGAGGGCTGATCAAAATTGGCCTTAGTGAACTCCAGTGAATTGAGTAAAGCCTGCGTTGCCGCCAAACGTACATGATTGCTAGGCTCTGATGATCGCATACCATGAACTATCGCTGTCAATATGTCGTTTGACTGAGTAACTAGGACGTCGGAGTCAATTTCTTGACAAATGTAACCAATTGCTTCTAAAGTGGCTTCTTTTTGCATTTCTGTAGAATTGCCTTGACAGACATTGCTGACAAGCGTCGCTATGAGGTCGGGCCATTGTCTTTGGGGCAGTTCTGTTACGGCTATGTATGCGACACACTGGGCGGCTGAAGAAGGTCGATTGGTTTCAGTTCCAAGTGCCCCAACGACCTAAAAAATATCGAAAATACAATACTAATTCCAATTCAATAATTAAATATTTTGTTGAATATTCTCGTTTAGTACAACACTTACATTTTTCTTTATATAATTTCTGACTTCTTCTGAAAAAAGGAGCCAGCGTTGTTGGTATGTCAATTTAATGGCTGGATCTTTTGATGTAAGCTGATTTTTAAGTTGCAAACCAGCCGCCATTCTGGCGACTGGACTGTTTCCACCATGACGTAGTATATCTGATAAGGTCTTTATAAATTCTAGTAGATTCGTTTGTGACGCTTGCTCGAGAAAACTTGAGGCTTGTTCCAATTCATTTTTATCTAAAAAATATTAATAACAGATTATGAGTCTTTCAAAATTAAAAATTTCCTGTTACATAATTCTGTTAAATCTATTAAAATAAATCTTGTACCAGCTTGAAGTATAAGGTTTAAAGAATTAATTCTCTTTTTATTTGTCCTGTTCATTAAATAAAAAAAATATTTAAAAAGGGATTTTAAAAGCAGCAATCTACAGAGACATTTAAGAAAAAGGTGAGAAATCCTCATATTTCAAAACTACATATACTAGGTGTTAAATGAAGACACAAGTGGATGAAGGGCCTATGTAGCAAAATAATTTTTACGAGATATTCCGTGTTAAAGTTTATTGTTTGGCAGTTATTCCCTAGTACATGGGTCCTTTATCCACTGGCAACTTCTATATTTGGTGATATATTGTCACGGAAGACATTTTAAACGAATTTTAGGTACATAAGCCCTTCATTCACAGAAAAGCACCATTTAAAAAAAATGTTACATAGGCCCTTCATCCATTTGTGTCTTCAAATATATATTAAATAATTGTTTTAATAAATTTCATCAAAACAAAAAGCTGCAAATTTTCATAGATTAATACAGACTGACGCGTAATGTTTTTTTTAATTTCCTTTTAAAAACAAATACTTTTCGAAGGTTTACAAAAAATCAAGGTTTTTCCATCCTAAGTTTTGTTATTATTGGTATTTCCCAACGATGAAAAACTACTAGACCAATTTTAAACAATCGAATTGCAAACATTCACTGTGTCATCCACATAGTTGTCAAATTATTATGAGAGAATATGGGAGAGTCTTGTTACAAAGATTGTTTATGGTTTTAATTCGATATTGACTAAACATAAGGCTCTAAAGCAGCAATACTCAACCTTTTTTTCCTTCGGGCCATATTCGTATATGTGCTATGTTACACGGGCCGCAATAATTTTGAATGATGACCTTTTTTTAGGACATCTAAAATTAGGTAGTGGGGACCTCTAATAAATAAAACACAAAACATAAATATATCCCGTTGTGTTACTGCAAAAACAAGATAACTCACATTTTTAGAGTTTCGCTAAAATACTATTCAAACGTTAAAAACAGAATAAAAAAATCGGTAAAAGCTTCAAACCGTTTATTAACTTCAATGAAGAAGGCATTGAAAACATTGTTCACAAAGTATAAACTAATAATCTATCAATAATTGGTAAAAAAGAGAGAAAAAACGTCACTTAGCTTATTTTAGCTCTGCATACAAATCATAATTCAATGTATGTAGTCGAAGTTTCAGTAACATTATTGGATACAGGTAGATTGTGATAATAATGGTGAAACTCATCAGGTGTATCTGATTTTGCAAAATTTTAGTAAATCTTTCTTTTTGCATTTTTTGTGAGTATTTTCAAAACTTTGTTTCATCCTTTCATGCATCCCTATGAATAAATACCGTGAGTTTGGCATATAAAACCGAATTCCCCACCCTCGCCCATTGATAAATTAAATCTATTTTTCTGGTGGAATGTATTTAAGATAGCTGAACCTTTCGGTACGTTGTCTATTAGAAAGTATGGTTAAAATTCAAATTCGCCTGTTACCACTTTTTTTTTTTCCTGGGCTCGTCTGACTATGTGTCTCCGAATAACACTGAAGCCTATTGGCTTATTGTGTTTTACCCCATGTTAGTTCATAGCACCCACTCTATCACCTTTGTACCTTGTACAAGTTTGTACAGATCCTTGGGTGAGTGGGTTCTATACGTTGTTGGATCAGCATGGGGTTGTCCAAAAAGAGCCTGTCTTTTGCGATCTAGAGCTTCGCATTCGCACAGTATGTGTTTGGCCGTTTCTGGTTTCTTGTGACATAGTCGGCACATGAGTTCTCCATTGTACATGCCAATTTTGTTCAAGTGTCACTTTACTGGGGCGTGCCCAGTCATGAACCCTCTTATCACTTTAAACTGGTTCCTATTCATTAAGAGTAGTTCTCCAGTTCTTTTGGGACATGGTCTGCCTATGAAGGCTTTTCCATGATTATGTTTTGGTATGAATGCCACTCCATCTTGTTTGTCCATATTGTTAATGTATTAACATGGAGCTAATTTTTATTGGCTATCTGTTTATCATGAATATAGACTTCTTTCACACTTGTAGAAAGTGTACCTACTTAACTCGAAAATTCCAAAAGGGGAGCTATCTTGTTTTTGCAATGACCCCACAAAATTCCAAACGTTTATTTAAAAATTAGCATGCTATTTAGCGCTGCGACCAATAATAGTGTTGCGGGCCACAAAAAAAAGCTTGGAGGGCCGCAGGTTGAGTATGGCTGCTCTAAAGTGTACAAAATGCATTAAAAATGCCATTTTTTTTTTGAGTTGAACTTTAGTCATTCCATGATACAATTTTGCCAACTTAATGCCAGTTATTATCAGTTTAATGTATTTTTCTTGTTGCAACTATTATAAACTAGTCACAACGAAATAGGTATCACTGAATTAATTATCTAAATCTTTTTAAATGTCCCCCGTATTTGCCATTAAAATTTATACAAATAACAAGCCCTCCTAAATGCATATTTTCAATAAAAAAAAACCGAACTTTTTTTATGAGGAGGTGAGAAAAAAATATATACGCAAAAAATTTAAAGTATCTGATATATTCAGTTTTACGTTGTACACCAATTAAATTGTTTGTAACATTAACAATTGACTTGAAATAATGAATAACGATGTTCTTGGAAGGCCTATTGTACAAAGAAGGCATCTAAGTGAAATTGAAGTAGCAAGAGCCGTTACACTATTACAAGAAGGACGTTCGCAGAGATACGTAGCCCGCTTGCTTCAAACAAGTCAACCAACGATTCACTGGATGTGGAATAGATTTCAAGGCATAGGTATTATCCGTAGAAAACCATATACACCACGAGAAAGAATAACTACGCCCCGACAGGACCGCCAAATTGTACGATTATCCCTACAAAATAGGACAAGAACAGCTACACAGATAAGAAACTTACATTTTCAAGCCTCTGGTAGACGCATATCTCTACAGACTACACGTAACAGACTTCATGAAGCCCAAATACAATCAAGAAGTCAAGCTATTGTTCCTCATTTAACACCAGCTCATCGTAGAGCAAGAAGAAACTTTGCAGCAGAACATGTAAATTGGGATATTCATCAATGGAGCCATGTTCTTTTCACGGATGAATCAAGATTTTGCCTTTACTCCAACGATGGACGTGTGAGAGTCTATAGACGCCGTGGAGAACGATTTTTAGATTGCAATGTAAGAGAAGCAAGAGCTTTTGGCGGTGGCTCTGTAATGGTTTGGGGAGGTATTCAATTGAACGGGCGTACACGCTTATATGTTTTTGAAAATGGCACTCTAACAGCTAGGCGTTATATTTATGAGATATTAGCACTTATTGTCGTTCCACTGGCTCATCTAGAAGGCCCTAATTTTGTTTTACAACAAGATAATGCAAGGCCCCACACTGCAGGAATTGTTCAAAACTTTACTGAAGAGGAAAATCTTACTGTAATGGAGTGGCCAGCCAACAGCCCTGACTTAAACCCCATTGAACATCTTTGGAGCATCATGGAAAGAAGATTGCGGGATCGAGAACAGCAAAATAATCTACAGGTGTTAGCAGTACAACTTCAGGAGGAATGGAACAATATTCCTCAAGGAACGATTCGTCAACTAATAGAATCTATGGCTAGACCTTGTGTCGAAGTTTTAAGAGCGGCATACACATTATTAGTTTTTGTTTATTTTGAAATTTTTTGATATTAATAAACAAGTGTTGTTATCAATTTGCTTTATTTTTAACTTTATTAAATGTACGATAATGTTCAAAAATTAAAACTTGCACACTCTTAACCCATTAACGCTCACTATTTTTTTAATCGAGAATATTTTGTTTCATCGATTTTTTTTAATAATTTAGGCTTCCTGAACATCTAAAAAATAGTAAAAAAAATCTAGGCTGTCATATGACAGATTTATAGCATGGGTCGTTTACGACCCACTGAGCACATAGCATATAGGTAGGTAGTAATAAGGTAAGTATTTGAAGTAAAATATCTTTTATTCAAAAATTCAAAATACAAAAATACAAAAAACACAAAAAAAAACAAAAAATACAAAATAATATTCAAAATACAATATTATTTATGATATATTGCAAAACATTTGTCATGAAGTGCAACTTCGCAAGTAGAACATCCCTTTATAGTTTTATTTTTACAAACAACGCACCTTCTTCTGGGCAAATCAGTTAAAATTATATGACTGGCGTTTATTCGGGCTGGTAATGGATAACTTCTAGTTGAAGTTGGCCCAGATCTTAGAGGTGCAGTTCCATATTTAGCCAGAAGTGCATTGACCACTTCTCTTCTGAAAGACAAGTTGTCAAGGGATAATCCACAACTTCTTGCCACATGCCAGGCATTATTCATTGCCACATCGAATAGCCACAGAATAATGGGCATATACCATTTTTTACCACGCATGGATATTCTATAATTAGATATATTGTTGTCCATTTGGTCCACACCACCCATATTCCTATTATATAAGGAGATAACGTTGGGTTGAGGAATATTTATTTTTGCCTTGTCCTTCGCAGAGTATCGCGAGGCTTTCTGGACGGGGTTTGCTCCGAACTGGTTTGAGAGTAATGTAACATTACTGTTATCTTTCCATCGTACGGCAACAATGTTATGATTTGGATCAAGCTTGGTGTCATAAGATCCTCTATCTTTTTTTTTGTAAAATGCATCATCAGGTAATCCGCAATTTTCTGTACGATTTTGTCGTACGGTGCCTGTTGCTGCAAACCCTTTTTCTCCCAACGAAGTAACAAGTTTAGCAGACGTAAAGAAATTATCAAAATAGAGCGAAAATTGGATACCATCATAATGCTCCTTCAAAATATCTGCAAATTTCATAACCACATGTTCTCCGAGACCAAATTCAACTTCACCATCTTTTCGACGACCCTGATAAATGTCTAGCTGAGCACAATACCCAAGACGAAGGGCTAAAACCCAGGCTTTAAACCCAAAACGAATGGGTTTGCCACGGATGAATTGCTTGCATCCGTGGCGACCAAAGTATGGAATCATCGATTCATCTACAGAGAGAGACTGCTCAATTGGCATATATTTGAGAAACTTCTCATTCAAAACATTTATCAAAGGTCTTACTTTTGCCATTTTGTCAGATCTATCTATTACGTCATTATTCACGAGATGTAGATTTCTAAAAATTTCTTCAAATCTCCTTCTTCTCATAGATTTTGACACTAAAATATTTTGCACATCACTTGATTCCTCCCAATACATTCTACGTCTGGGAAGAATATTGTACCCGCTAAGAAATAAAATTCCAACAAATGTATACATTTCTGAACTGGATAACGTTAGAGTTCTATTTTGAGAGGCTGCGTATGTAACAGTATTTCTTACAATGTCGTCAATAACTTCTTTTGTTATAAATAACTCAAAAAAATCCAAGGGGTGCGTACTGCTACTAAAAGTCAGTGGCATTGGAAAAGATCCTGTCCACTCCGCGAACAGCGGCTTTTGCAAGTCTCCGTCTACCCATGTTCTGACTTCTTTTTTTGATTTTTTACTTTTCCTAGCGGGTGCCACAATGTTTTCAGTAACGTTACAGCTTTTACTATTATTATCATCATCTTCCAAATCTTGATCTTGATTTTGAAATTCCTCAGCCGGTGTATTGTTTATATAAAGTTCTGCTTCTGCTAACAGCTGATTTTTATTCAGCCGATCAGGATCATTTGAGTCGTCTTCCCCGGAATCTTCATCCGTTATGTTTCCAGTATCATTAGGTGGAGTAACGTATATATCATATTGATTAGGATCATCATCGTCAATATTTTCTAGCTCCGATAACAATTCATGGGTTGTAAGTGGTCGCCGCCTAAAATTTTAGTAAAATAATATTATACACATATTATACAAATAATAATTACTTGTGATTACCTTTTCCTCAATGTTTGTTTGCTCATTTTTAACAAATTAGACACTAAACTAAACCACTAAACCAAATCAAGCGCATGTGACAGCAATTACTACATAACCTCAAAAAAGTACTTATGTGCTCAGTGGGTTGCTAACGACCCACGCGAGTTCTGTGATGAATAACTCGAACGGTGTATTATTTTTGCAAAGTATTTCAACAGAATACTAGATTTCAAAGATATTTTAACATATAATCACTACTCATTTTAGGAAAAAATAAAAAATAAATATTTTATGTGTTGTCATAACTGATGGTGTAAGCTGGGTAATGGTAACTAAAAATAAATAATTAGTTTTTTTTACAACAAATGCGAATAATCGAAACATTTATAAAAATTGTTTGAAATAAATATACAAAGAAGTGATTTTGTGTAAAAATAAAATTATAGAACTGAAATACAGAAGAAAAAAAAATTAAATACATACGGGGTCGTTAACGACCCGCTGAGCGTTAATGGGTTAAAGACACATACCTAAACTATAAGAACACAAAATTTAAGATAAGTATCTCCTCTCTTTTTGGCGTTATAACAATAATTTAAATAAGTGATACCTATTTCGTTGTGACTAGTTTAGTTGTATAGTGTTTTTTAGGAAAGTACGTAATTAATTTTGAAGTGTGACAGCCGTGTAAAGCAAGCGTAGTAAACGTAAATACGGATTCATTAATAAAACTCATGTTCGCTACTCAAAAAAAAAACATACTCAAGCGAATTATTCCTACTAAAATTAGTAGCCGTCTCCTTCTTGCTAATGCGGCAGCCAATGCGACAGCTCTGTCTATGTAATAATAAACACAATCCGAATGATTGCAATAAATAAGGGCCTAATTATGAATAAATTTTTTTTGTATTTGTATTGTGTCGTTCCAGTTAACTGCAAAATATATGAAGTAATTCACAAAAAATGTTTCTATAGTAGGCCATGAAAAGAATTGTGTGTGGAAGCGCATATAATTTTATTCTTAACCATCCGTATATACACTAGTGCTGTACATCAGATCCGGATTCTTTTTTAATCCGGATCAGATCCGAATTTGTCTACGTGAACAATCCTGATCTATCCGGATACTAAAGCCGGATCCCGAGATTCGGATCAAATATCCTAGATCAAATTTAATATCAAAGATAGAAAGTGTAATAACCGATTGGAATCATACAGGAAAAATATGTGATAGTAATATAAAAAGTGACATTACAAGAAATAAAGATATTGTTTGTTTTGCACATACACTGCAATTGTGTTAATCGATGATTGAGTTCTACTTCAATTAAAAATATTACTAAAATAGGGAGCAGTAGTAGCCCATTTTCACTATTCAAATGTTGCCACCGAAGCTTTGAAGAGGCGACAACAACAACTTAATTTAATTCAACAGAAACTCACAGAAATAATATATTATGGAACTCCACGTTCTACATGTATAGGCGTTAGTAGATTAGAGACAGGCTATCAATGCCATTTTAACAGATAGATCAGTTTGCCTAGAACTGTTGCGAGTTTAAGCCTAAATGAAGAAAATAGGGTTACTATGGAAACATTTGTTAAGATACTTAAACCGTTTGAAAAAGCTACTACATTACTATCAGCGAAAGAATATGTAACATTGTCGATGGCAAAATCTCTTATGAAGCCTTTTGTAACAATTTTTTTAGTTATTAGCGAAGGGAATTTACTATGCGAACCTGTAAATCTTTTTAAAGCCACTGTTGTTGGAGAAATAAATACAAGATTCTTGTTTAATTTAGAAGAACCAAATTTAATGTTTTTTGACATGGCTTCAATTTTTAAAAACACTGGCTGAAAATATAAAAAATGCAATTATATATTTGGAACAGACACTAGCAGGATTAGCCAATCAAAGCGAAGAAGAAGAAACTGTGGAAAGCTTATAGTCCAAGAGCCCGTGAGAGCCAGACCTTCGGAATTTTATAAAAGCTGAGAGTTCTTGTGTGTATGTCCCCAATACAGGTAAGAATGATCCCAGCCCATGAAACCTGAGTAGTGGTGGCTTTGGCAGGTAACAGGTAGCAAAGGTGCATAAAATTCCACCTCAAATTTATTAATTTATAAAACTCAATTTTTTTATATTTTATTCGTAATAATATTAAAACTCGCGTTGCTCATTGCCAGACACTTGATATGGTTACAACCCTCTGCCAGACACCCCTGAACTATTATAATTTGTAACTATACTTACGTTATATTATAAAAACTAAATTTTATACATATATTATTTGGACAACTATTAAATAATGTTTCCTTAATAGCCAGACAATTTCGAGGGTTATATCGTCCTGCCAGACGTATTAAATGTGTACAATAATTATGAGTGAGAGGAGCATATGCAGCAAAGGGTGTGAGTGAAATAGAGCGTGCAGTCTATTGCGCTAGTTCAGTGTGATGCCATTTTGGTTCTACTGACATTTAATTCTAACCAAACTTTTAACAAAAACATCAATAAATTTGACATATACGTTTTTACTGTTTTTATTTTATTTCAAAATATTGTTTACAGGTCATAAAAAATAGTTTAAAGGTATGTAATTGGTAACTAAACGATTGTATATTTGATACATGCTATCTACTTACTTCAGGAATATATTTTTAAAATTGAAAAAACGGTATAATTTAGGTAAACAAAACGAACAAAACGCACTCAAAAAATCTACTGTCACTTTAATTGTCAGTGGAACCATAATTACATCATGACTGAACTAGAGCATCGCGATCTTTTACTGCGCATCAGCTGCTCATTGTGTATTATGTAGTGCGCGGTTAAGCTCATAGTAAACGTACATCAAACGTATATTAAACGTTGTATTATTTTTCTTTGTAATTTCTAACTCACAAAAAAATTATTCTTTCGTATAATAAACAATAAAATTTTGATGACTTTGAAATTTCAGTTGAATTGAATATAATAAACTTTATAAAATTTAAAAATAACATGAATTGAGTTACTAGATTTTTGATATGATTGATATTTTATTATAAAATTTTACGGAATATTTTAAAAATTTATTATTCAAACTGTAATAATTTTATTCAATGAAATTTCTCAAAAAATTAGAAAAAATATTACTAAATAATTCGGAATAAACAACAGTAGATGCGCAGTAGAAGATCGCAATAGACTGCACGCTCTATTTCACTCACACCCGTTGCTGCATATGCTCCTCTCACTCATAACTATTGTACACATTTAATACGTCTGGCAGGACGATATAACCCTCGAAATTGTCTGGCTATTAAGGAAACATTATTTAATAGTTGTCCAAATAATATATGTATAAAATTTAGCTATTATAATATAACGTAAGAATAGTTACAAATTATAATAGTTCAGGGGTATCTGGCAGAGGGTTGTAACCATATCAAGTGTCTGGCAATGAGCAACGCGATTTTTAATATTATTACGAATAAAATATAAAAAAATTGAGTTTTATAAATTAATAAATTTGAGGTGGAATTTTATGCACCTTTGCTACCTGTTACCTGCCAAAGCCACCACTACTCAGGTTTCATGGGCGGCGATCATTCTTACCTGTATTGGGGACATACACAGAAGAACTCTCAGCTTTTATAAAATTCCGAAGGTCTGGCTCTCACGGGCTCTTGCTCTATTAAGTGTATTGGATTTCCTTTTCCCAAAACCGTCAGGTACTAAGGAGTTGAATGAAGTTGAAAAATACATTAAAGAGCAATATCTCGACAAAAATAGATATTTATTAAAATGGTGGCAAGCAAATGAAAAAAAAAAAAATCCTAAATTTATGAAATCTAGTAACAAAATTCCTGTATTCCTCGACCTCCACAACCTTTTGAAAGGGTGTTTTCTATAGCAGGAAATATTGTTCGTCTGAAAATATAGACAAACTAGTATTTTCATATGAAAATAAGAAGGTTGTATCTGCGACAACTTAAAATTTATTTGTTTTGTGTGGCTTAATATAAATTAAAATATTTCTGCAAATTATACTTCTTTTGTATGCCTATAACATACATACATTATCATACTTGTAGATTGCCCCTTACTTATTTATCCGAAAGTAAGATTCGGATCTTAAATAAGAGTTATAGATTTACAGTGGATAAAAATTAAATTTTTGGCACATTTACAGTAGAACTCAGTTTTTACGTAGTTTTATAAAAATCACCCCACGGTACCCTAACAGGAGACGGAAAGGGTGGTATTACCAAAAAAAATAACTTTTTAAATACAACAGTTGGAATCTACGATTTTTCCCAAAATGTATTTTTAATATGGCAATTTTTTTTATTTCTTATACTCATTTTTGGTATATACCTACATAAAATTAAGGAAATCTATCAAATCATGTATGTAACTTATGACATTTTGCTGATAAATCTTTCAAATAGTATCTAACTTTTTCAACTTGGCATTTTGCGATTATTTCGTGACGCTGATTCAATTCGAGATGAATTTTTTTTTTTATTTTGAAATAATATGAAAATTGGAAAAGTATGACTATTGTTGTTTATTTATTATCATAATATAACCCCTACAATTATTATTCTTTTCGCTTTTTATTTTGTACTATTTTAATTACTGTTGTGAGTAGAGAAGTGAGTAATCATTAATAATAAAAAAGTTTTTGTTCACGGTTGTTCAATTTATTTGGTTAAAAAAAAACTAATGAAAAACATTAATGTATTCTAATATTTTTTTGTACCTAATGTTATTTTATTTTATCATCCTATAAAATTGTTTGTAAATGGAATCACAATATTTTTAATTTTGACAAAATACTATCTGTAAAACGCTTTAAAAATGATTCAATAAGGCATATAAAAAAAAATCTAAAACCAGCCTCATCTTGATGGTCTTTATAGCCAGATGTCCTAGTTCTACATTTTTTGATAAAATTATTTTGTGGTTGTAGGAAAAATATCTGAAGAGTGGTATGTTTTGTCGTTGAATGCCACGCGCCCATGTTTTGCGGTGCTTTCATTTCGCGAGCGCTATGGACCGAACGGATGGTCGTATTGAAATTTTTAGAAAACCACATTATTCCTGAATAAATACACTTTAAAATATAGTTTTGTTCGAGTAGATAGACTGACAATTAAGGGAATGGCAAGCGCTCAAAATCGACTGTAAATTCATCAAAGTTACCCCTATTTTGTTACACTTATATCTAACTGCAAAAAGTGGCATGTCGTGTTTTTTGTTTGCTATTTGTAGTTGGGTATAGGAGGAGGGGGTTAACAACATTTAGTTTTTTTTTGCTGACAAATAATTTGCTTCGTTCTAAACGTCTACAACAATAAAAATCTTTTTGAAAGCATTTTATGACGTCCGGTTTTGCTACTATCGATGTATGGATTTATAGCTTTATTCTAATTTTTCAATGGCAATCCTTGTCCTGGGCGCTTCATTGCTTTTGGTAGAGTTTTATATGTATGTTCCAACAACGATCATTGCCACCAGGATTCTGCGCAGTAGATTATTAGGACATCAAATTACATACTGCGCAGAATCCTGGTGCCAATGACTGGTTTCGGATCGTTGTTGGAACATACCTTAGAAGTTTCGCACAGCAATTTAGGATAATTACACAAAACATAATTTCAAGACAGTGTTGCCATGTCGATCAGGACCGGATTAATAATGAATAGAATATTGCTCAATCTGCCGAATAAAAGGATTATTAAATATGATATATACATGACATCTATCAAAATTATTTATTGTTAGGAATATGTGCACGTTTTCTCTAGACTTTTCCCGTAAAAGAGTTAAAATAAATATGTATTATAAGAAGTGTATTATTACATTTTATCTTCACCAAATGTGTCTCAAAATTCGCCATAATGTCATTTTTGTAAAATTATGACGCATTGAAATACATTGAATAAAATATTTAAAAGATCACATGAAATACAAAACAACTAACAAAGAAAGCTTTACACAATTCACTAATCATTCATGTTTTTGAGGTACTTACACAATTTATTTATAATACTTCGAAATAAATTAGAAACAAAAATTATATGGAATGAACCAAAACAAAATGTTTCTAAAGTACTTAGTCCATGGAAAAAATCACCCATGTCGGAGTTTATTATTTTGCTTCTTTTTTACATGACAGTTTCTATTTCATTCAATGTCGTGTGTATTTGACATACATGATTTGTATCGTTGTCTTTATTGGTCATAGCTTACTTTAGAAACATTTTTTGTGTATCACAAAAATGGCGTTCCTATTGGGCCACCACCTTTCGTTGAAATGTTGTTATTCACTTTTACGTAAATACACATAAAAAGAGTTGCTAGTATTAACAATATGCATTTAGGAAGAATAAAATAATTATAACGTAGTAAGAAATGTTTAACTCCAATTTAAAAACATATCAATAAATCAAGGCTAGACATCATGTCACTCACCGATTACTTTAATTAGTCACCTTACTGAGTTGCAATGAGGCATTATAAAATTATAAGCCTAGTATACAAAATTGTATTATGATTTTAAATGACTATTTGAATAAATATATACAGGGTGGTCCATGGAAAACGTACCGCAAGGCATTACAGGGCGGAAAAGAACTTTTTGGCGAAATCCAAAAACACCTCAAGTTTGTTTGTCAAGGGGACACCTTTTGACGCAAAAAGCATAGTAAAACCTTCCGCGCCCCTCAGTAGGGGTGTCATCCTCCAAATTTTTTCAAAGGGGAAGTGGGGTCAATACCTTAAAATATTTAAGGGAGGCTTCTGCAGGGTACTAATTTTTATGAGATTTAAATAATGGAATAATTCTTAATAAATTAATTTCATTAATACAACGCTGCTGAGTTTTTAAAAATAGAGCCACTCCATTAGAAAATTCTAGCGGTTGTCATATATTGTATTACCCGAGTTGCACAGTGTATAAACTGGAACATTGAGATCAAAAGTGCCGACGCAGAGTGAGCGATCTGATTCTTTAGCTGTAAACGGTGTCACAGGAATCAAAATGGCCGCGCCCTATGTTAGGCGTGTCGGACCTCTCTCTTGCCCCGTATAGTAATCAAAGTATGTGTGGTGTACGCAATTACAGAGAGTGGAAATTATTGAGCTTTTTTTCAAAAACAATTAGTATGGAAATCAGGTCGCGGAGCTATTTAACTAACGACAAAAACATCTCTCTGGGAAAATTGTTCACGAATTGGTGGCAAAATTGGTTCACTGTCTTGCTTAGCTAAAACGTCCTATCTGACATGAGGAAAGTATTGAGATATTAATGATTTTGTTTTCAAATTGGCCACTATGTAAATATTAGGACGAAACTGAAACTAGTACTTTAAATCTTTACATTGTAGTTAGGACGTTTATGCGTAGAAAAACATTGTAGATGCATGTCTGCATCACAAATATGCCTTTAACTCACAAACTTAAATTTTGTCAGATAGGACGTTTTAGCCTAAACAGGGCAGTTCGGTTCACAACAAAAAGAGGAACCTCGAAAATCCAGTGTTAAATGAACCTACGGAGATAGCAGTATTGGGGCAAGTTGCGAGTACAAGAAAATTGGCCATTGCGACGGGCGTGTCTCTTACAAGTGTCCAACGGGAATTAAAAAAATACAAATTCCATCCTTATAAAATTCGCTTAGTGCAAGAACTGAATGAAGACAACTTCGATTGCCGCTTACAATTTTGCGAAATTATGAGTAAGCGAGCGTTTAACAATGATAATTTCCTATTTAATGTGTTTTTCGGATGAGCGTTCTTTCTTTCTACACGGTTTAGTGAATCGCCTCAATTGCCGTTACTGGGCTGACAATAATCCAAGGATTTACCACGAGACACACACACACAACACCCCGAGAAGTGAAATGTATGGGCTGGCATTATTGGAAATTACATTGTAGGGCCTTTTTTTCCTTCCTGGAAATTTAACAGGCAATATGTACTTGTATTTATTACAAAATGCCATCGATCCAGCTCTAACAAATATCATAGAGAACTACCCCACATACAACAAACAGGAACTGATTTTTCAACAAGACGGAGCTCCTCCGCATTACCCGCTAAATGTGCGCAATTATTTAAATGACACATTTCCAGGATGTTGGATATGACAAAGGGGCGCGACTGAGTGGCCACCTCGGTCACCTGGCTTAAGTCCTTTAGATTTTTTCTACACATTAAAAGCGTAGTTTAAAAAACTGCACTTGGCACATTAGAAGAGTTGCAAAGAAGAATCATTAACGCATGTCGCGAAGTGAAACTGCTAATGATGCAAAATGTTCGACAACAGTTTGAAGAACTTGTATCACTGTATGCAAGTTGGCGGGCAGCACTTCGGGCATTTATTTGACTAATACGGTAAGCATTGAATCGCTTTTTGCATTTTCCGTCACACATTATTGCTTAACTTTCAAGGCTCCAATAATTTTCTAAACGAGTGGCTCTATTTTCAAAAACTCAGAAGCGTTGTATCACCCTTCACCTTTGAAAAAATTTGGAGGATAACACCCCTACTGAAGGGGTTGAAGGTTTTATTATGTTTTTTACTTCAAAAGTTGTCCCCTTGACAAACAAACTTGACGCATTTTTGGATTTCGTCGATAAGTTCTTTTTCACCCTGTAATGCGTTGCGGTACGTTTTCGATAGGCCATCCTGTATATAGCTAGGTATGGTTATTTATATCGGATATTGTCATTTGTAATGCATCTCGGTAAATTTGTTATTTTTTAATAAACAATATTGTAATCGGGAGTTACTTAACTAAATAACAAGGATAATCCCAAAAAATAAACACCAAATGCAACTGTATGCAAACTAGGTAGTAGGTAAACTGAAATTAAGTGCACGAAAAATAATCATGATCACAACTCTTAGTTTGTAACCTATTGATTACTTTTAAAACTAAATTATTTTACATAAAATAAGTGGATATAACTTTAGACTATTTATATAAAAATCAATATTTATTTATAAATTCATATTGATAAAACATTCCTCTGTGTGGGAGTAGATCATCCTAAGCCCTTCCTACCTATCAAATCAAAATGCAGTTTTTTTTTTAACAATAATCAATATTTATTTTAGAGCTATTTTATTTATATAAACTAAATACTAATCATAGTCGATAATATTTTGGAGAGCTTGCAATTAATTACAAGAATAACATAAACAAAAATATAATGTGTATTGTTATAATAGGACTTCTGTACTGACGCAGCAAATGTTATTAGACAATTTTATATAAAATACCTAGTCAGAAAAGATAACGAACAGAGAGCAATGAAAACATTTATTTTTCTACATAACTACCTTCCTACGCATATCCACTTATTCCAACTTTTTACAGCATTGATTCTTGCAGAAAAATAATATTGTAGCAGGTCTGAAAAAGGTTTGTTTACAGAACATTTCAATTCATAATCGACTAAAAAATCTTCATAAGGACAATTACTTTTTTTTAGTTTTATAAACAATAATAAAAAAGGGTGCTAAAATTGGGCTGCTAAATTAATCCGAATTTGTGAATGATGATTTCTGGTTTCATTGAACGAGTAACAAAAAATTACTCGAATTCGAGATATGACGTAATCACCAGTTTTTTCAAATAGACACACCCTTTTTTGATAGTAACTACCAATTTGTTCGCTAATGGACGTCAAATTTCTTGGTATAATTGACGAAATTCTTGAACTAAATTCATATTTCTTTACCTCCCTCCTAGATGGTCGAAATTTTTTAAACTGTATGAAGTTTGTAGTGGGTTTTAGGTTATGTACTAAATTTTATCAAAAATAAAATTTTCTGCGATATTAACAATTAAAACAGTTTTCTATAAAGTACATACATTTTTCGACACCTTGAAAGCGTCTGACAGACGTAACCCTCGCGAAAAGTGTCAAGCAATTATTGTTGATTGGAGATTATGTCATCTAGTTAAACATATTAAAAAATCATCTTTCATAATATACCCTGAAAACCTGTTAACTACCAAACCCCCATAGTAATATTTATAACACCCAAACATTATTTACTATAACGTAGATCTGGTGGTCGCTCACACACTATTAGTTTTTCTGTGCAATACTGTAAGTTTCTGTCCAGTAGTTTGTAGTTGACAGCTATACTTATCATCTTCGAGCTGTCATAAAATATTTTCATATTAAGGGTTTAAGTCCCAGGGAAATTATAGCTGAGAAGGATTCTACATTAAGCTAGTCTGCTCCATCATTTTCAACGATCAAAACATGAGTTGTAGTTGTAGATTTCAATTTTTAACTATGGACGAGACTTGGGTTCACCATTACATACTGGAGACCAAACAGCAGTTAAGACAATGGACATTTATAAGTTTCAAACGGCTCTGTTTGTTTTGCTTGTTCCAATCATAAGCTTGCACGTCCGTGCCTGGCGTTCAATATAGTTTCCCCTTTCTATTCACTGTTGCAGTCTAGCAGGGCTAAACGTTGTAGCGTCCTGAATTCATTCGGGCGGTCAGATCGAGCGATATCGCTCGCGCTCGTAGTTTTCAGATACGAAATTTTTACATGCAAGAGGATTATGACAATTTCAGCCATGCTCCCATGTAGGCATTGTATAGAATGTAGACAGTGTTTCCGTATTTGTTACTATATTTTTATATCCAGGTGGTTCAGTTAGTGTAAAATATATATTAGACTTTGGCTTGCTGAAAAATGTCATATTAAATATTTGGGAAGGCCTACTCCCGATTTAAAATTTACTCAGGCAGACAAAGGTTCAAACGGATCAAATACAAGACGATTCTCAAGGCAATGTATAACACAAATAAGGGGATATGTGTGAATTAGACAAGTGTTTTAACGAATTAGAAGATAAATGTAAAAAACTATTACGCGACAACAACGCGACGAAGACGACGAGACGAAGCGAAGACGAGACGAGACGAAGACGAGACGAAGACGAGACGAAGACGAGACAAAGACGAGACAAAGACGAGACAAAGACGAGACGAAGACGAGACGAAGACGAGACGAAGACGAGACGAAGACGAGACGAAGACGAGACGAAGACGAGACGAAGACGAGACGAAGACGAGACGAAGACGAGACGAAGACGAGACGAAGACGAGACGAAGACGAGACGAAGACGAGACGAAGACGAGACGAAGACGAGACGAAGACGAGACGAAGACGAGACGAAGACGAGACGAAGACGAGACGAAGACGAGACGAAGACGAGACGAAGACGAGACGAAGACGAGACGAAGACGAGACGAAGACGAGACGAAGACGAGACGACGCGACTAAAACAAAGGGAATACTACCTATCGGATCACCTAAAGTGTTTTATATGTAAATTTTTAACATTTTGATTGCGACAACTATTTTGAACTGTCTTTGTGAAAAATGTGACGTTTCCATACTTCTAAAAGTCAATGGAAATAAGGAAGATGATTATTTCTATTATTACTATCAAAAATAGGTGTTGCCATTCAAAAAACTGGAGATGACATCATAAGTCGTAACTCGAATAAAGATGGCGTCGTAACTCGAATAGTGATGACGTCATAAAAAAATATACGTACAACAAAACATTTATTTCCATCTAAAAAACAAAATCAATCGGTCAGAACAGTTTTTTGTTATGTTCAATTAAGCCAGAAATCTGATGTCCCATTTTATCAAATGTACAAATCTCGTGTACCTAAGCATATACTTTTTAAATTGTGGTGCCTGATCATTTAATTGTAAAGAAATTCAGTATCAAGTTTTTTTTAAATGCAGTATATTTTATTTCCATTTGTAGAAAACTTTTATGGAAACATTTGTGTAGTAATTATTCCTATTTAATATTATATTAATTAAATTAGTCCTGATGAAGAGCATGTTAAATACTCGAAACATGGGTAATTTGAAATTTTATTAGTTTTAAACTCCTAATCCAGGCGCGCATCTCAATCCCGACATTTCTCTCAATACATCACTAGTAGGTTTATATTTTCCTTATACTCTCAAATAAATTTAAAAAGATAACCTCATGACATACAGTTGTTATTATTTATCAAAAGCATAAATTGAATCAATACGTATGCACTGCGAAAATGTTATTTGACTAAAATCGCGGGTATTGACACCAAGTCTACCGTGAAATAAAAAACTAAAAGGATTGATATATACAAGGATAGGATGAAAAATTTCCAGCCCAAGCACGAAAATAGCAAAATATGGGTAAAAAACTATTTTTATTTTTCTACATAGTCTCCATGTGGCATAATACATTTATTTCATCAGTGCTTAAAAGCCTTTATGCCATCGATGTAGGCTGATTTGTCCAGTTCTTTAAAATACACGATTGTGGCAGCACTCACGTATAAATCGGAGGCAATTTTTTTACCAGCAAGAAATTTTTCCAAATTTAGAAAGCAACGGTAATCCGATGGAGTCAAATCTGGTGAGTGAGGTGCATGAGAAACCAGCCTGAAGCCTAACTTAACTGATGGATTTTTGCCATGACAATTACAGATTTGTGGCAAGATGCATTGTCCTGGTGGAACCGAATTTTCTTTTTAGCCAACTCGGGACGTTTCTCGTTAATATTTTGGTTCAACTGGTCAAATAGGTAGACAAAATAATTTATCTATAAAAATATTGCCTCTGGCATCCTAAAAAATTGTTGCCATAACCTTTCCTGCCGATAGAATTGCGTTTGTCTTCTTCGGAATCGGTTCGTCCCTCACTGTACACTGTTTTGATTGTTTTGTCTCCGGCATATAATGGTCTCCTCTACAGTAACAAAACGGCGTAAAAATTAAGTTGGGGAACGCTTAAACACTATCAAACACTCTTCGGAGATGGTCATGCGAATGAGTTTTTGATCTAGAGTAAGCAATCGCGGCATCCATCGCGGGGATAGTCTCTAAGACCAGTTAAAATATCTAAAGTTCGCTCTCTTGATATTCCCACAGCCTCAGCTATTTCATCGAACTTCAGTTGGCGTTCATTCAAAACGATTTTATGTACTTTCTGCACAATTTCTTAAGTTGCCATTTTTGGCCCGGCGGAACGCGGGGCACCTGCAGTGCTAGTATGACCACGTTTGAAGTCTGCAATCCAAGTTTTAACTGTGGAAAATGAAGGCGCTGACTCACCTAAAGTAGAATCTAGCTCTGCTTTAATTTCTGTAGGAGATAAACCTTTAATATGGAAATATGTTATAACTGTACTATATGAATTTTTTCCATGCTTGACAAAACGTAAAACTTTAAACAACTGTATAATATAAATCGCTTAACGTTCTCTCTCCAAACTTCGTAGCTAAACTAACAAAGTACCCCCTACTTATAGCTCCCCTATTTAAATATGTGGTCATAAGACGAAAAATCGCGTGCTCTATGGGTTAGGCCCATCCTCGTACATACATATGTAAAAATTTCATTCGGTGTAAGTCTATTATCAAACACATTCAATAAAATCAAATTAATATAACTAGTAAAAACTCAAAATAAAAATTCCTTAATTAATAATGATTAAATTCAAAATACAAACTGAAATATTGTTAACATTACTAGCAATTATTATTCAATACATTCATAAAATCTTCTAAAAATAATAGTACCATCTCTCTCCTTTCTGTATAACATGGATATTCTATCTCTATTTCCAATAAGTTATCATATTAAATAATTTCATGACGCTAGTACTTACCACAGTAAATGTTATCATAAATATTAAATTGATGTATAAATCAAATATTAGAGATAAATAAAGAAGTGTACCTACCTACAACAGTTAAATTTAATTCAACACAATAAAAGTATTTAGTATTTATTAGTAATATAATAATAAAAATAATAATACTCTCCTTAATTCACCCCATTAATTTCAACCCCTGAAGCCGACTGAGCGTCTTGTGTAGGGGTGATCTTTGATATGTGTATTATGAAAAAGGTTTGCTAAAATATTGCTAAATTTATTTGGTAAAATGTAACATGGATATTCCGAGAACATTTTAGCAAATATATAGTTCTCATCTTTTTTATTAGTATCGTCTCGTTCAATAAAATGTATTATTTTATATTTACTTGATGTGTAAAAGTCCAAAAATATAGTCGACCTAAATCTAAATTATCAACAACAATACTAATAAGATACAATTATTTATTCTAAGACATTAATGAAAAATATGGACTAAAAGTAAGTGCATCTGTGTGATCTGCCTCTAAATCAAATGTCAGATATAGTTAAGGCAGTTTATTAAGAAAATTATTAAAAAACGGCCCATTGCGAGTCAGACTCGCGCATGAAGTGTTCCGCACCATCGTACAAGATTTAATACTATGTAAGATCGAGCTAAAAAAATCCAAAAAACACGTTTCTAGTAGGGAAGCCCCCTTTAATTTTAATTTATTTTTATTATAGTCTAAGATCCGAAGTAAGGTCGACCTTCACCCATCTGTTTAATGGATGAAAGTTTCTTTTTATTACATAAAATAAATTTATAAATATACCGAAAATGGGTTGCCTAAGAAAATACGGTTCAGAGTATTTTTTTTCTTAAAGTAAAAAAACGACACCCTATAAAGTATTCCCCAGATGCTTCAACTATGCCCAAACTTTAATCAGCTCACCGCAGGATGGATTAAAGCTTAAATTTAAAATTTGGTGTTTTTCTCTTGGTCCGTTTTTGAGTTGTCTTCAACATTCGAAATTTGCACTTTTCCTCAAATATCTCGAATTAGGTCCATTTTAGGAAAATCATGTATAGGAACAAAATAATAGATAATGACATCATAAACAACTTTTATCATGATTTTTATACTTTTCTTATCTGTACACAGAAAGGAAAGTAAAAAATGGGCGTGACCGTATTTTCTTAGGCAACCCATTTGCAGTATATTTAAAAACATATTTTATTTATTAAGTTTTTTCCATTAAACAGATGGGTGAAGGTCGACCCTACTTACGGATCCTGGACTATTATTTATGTAGCGGCAACAGAAATACACATTCTATAAAAATTTCAACTGTCTACCTATTACGAATCATGAGATACAAGCCGCTGACAGTCCAACGGACAGCCGAGGCTTAGTAATAAGGTCCCGTTAGTTACACTTCGGGTACGAAACCCTAATAGTATATTACACACCGAGGTGGGAAGAGTTTTATTCCTGTCTTGAGATTAGTTAGATCACCGAGACGCGAAGCGTCGAGGTTAGCTATGATCTCGAGACAGGAATGAAACTTCCTACCGAGGTTTGTATACTATTTTATTTACAACCATCATATTTCGATCAAAGTTAATAAATCTCTGTTTCGTTCTGAACATACCTAAAATATTACATTTAACGACAAATTACCAAGCGCGCGGTTTTCTCAGAATAATCAAGTAAATATATTGTTACTGTGATTATGGGTTAAACAACTGTCACCAAAATAAATAAATGTCAGATAAAGCCGGATATTAAATTCGCGAATAATAAATATCAATAAGTAGTTTGTTGTATTTTAGTTCATTGTTGTTTTTTATTGTTTGCCATTAAATAGGTATTATAAAATTTGTCAAAAAAATGTGTTATTTTTTTTTAAATATAAAAAATATTCATCTAGAATAGATGAAATGAGGGCGGGAAGTGAGGGTGGGAAGTAGAGGTGTGTAATGTGACACTTCCCAACCTTCAATGACGTTAGTAATGACAACATTAAATATACGGTTGTAAATAAAAATATATTAAAAACGCTTCTGTATCATTACTAAAGCATTTCTGTTTGAATTATCAAACTTAGACAACACAAAGGAGACAAATAAAATTTGAACAGTTTAAAATAAAGATCAATTTCCTGAAATAGTTACAAATATACAGTGGGTAGTTGGGTCTACTTAAATACATTCAGATATTTGTTAGAAGAAAACAAAATATATTTGCTATACAATTTCGTGCCCCACCAAACACTAAGCTAATTCCTCAAAGGAAATTACACAGAATTATTTGTAAAACCTATTTTTGACCTTATTTACAGGGCATTAAACTTTTTCTAAAAAATAACTCTTTAAATAATTTTCAACTACATTTTTTTTCCAAATTTGGCATGCACTGAACTGAAGAGTTTAGTAAAAATGAATTGCTAAAAATCTACTTTTAAATAATAATGCAGTGGCGAAGATACGGAGCAACAGGAAAATTTTGTGGTAAGCTACTTATTTTTAAAAAATTATTTCCATACAAATTACTGGAGATTTTACCTATTTCGCTATGATGCACATCGTTTTCGAGAAAAATAATTTAAACTAATCATGTTTCCTTGCATAAGTGTCCCAATATTGATTATTCAATTAAATAGCGTGGCGCCATCTTCAAATGGCTCATTAGGAAACGTTTTTGTATAAGGTGATTTAGCAAATATTATTGACAAAAAAATATGTCTGTGATTTAATTAGTGAATTGATTTAAATGACTCGTTTCAAAAAGTTAAGAACTAAGTATTTTAAACTTTTTTTCGATTTGTATTATCAATTTCAAACTGAAATATCTGGTAACTGCAAGGGAGTGGCAAGAATCATCTGAGAACCATGCAGAATATACAATACGACACATCGTGCGTCAGGGTACCCCTGAAAACCGAAAGCAATGAGGGGATACCCAGAATAGTATTAACCATTTTTAGATTAGAAGAGTGTTCTACTATCTTAGTTATAGACTGAGACCTAGGGGCCACAAGTTGGTACCTAAAGCTGGAATTTTGTGAAGTGGTTAGGGAGACTATCAGGAAGTGTCATCTGCAAGGATTTAGTTTAAAACTCCCGCAAAGAAGTCAAACAACTCAAAGTTGTAAAAATATAGGTTAAAAAACCGATCATACCTCTGGCTGAAAATCTACATATCACAGATGAGGTATGCAATCATCAGATGGCTAGGTCACTGCTAGGGTTGCCAGACGTCCCGTTTCAGGCGAAATTGTCCTGCTTTTTAACTTGCTGGCATGCGTCACGCCAAAGTTCGAAAATGTCACGCTTTTTACCTAAATGTCACACTTTTTACCTAAATGCCACTCTTCTTACTCAAATGCCACGCTTTTTAAATCCAAATTTACAAGTAAAGAAAATAGAGAAATTTTTGAAGAGGCAAGACCTTGTTTTTTGAGAAGCTTCTCAGAAAATGGACTTGTTAATATAAGTGGGGGATCTTTTTTTAGATGTCCACAACAAAAGATCTGATTTGATAAAAATAGCTGTTTTTTAACGTGATCCCAATAGTCAACATTGTCCCCCTTTCCTAGGGTTGAAAGACATACCACTTTAGGCGTATTTGCCAAGCTTTTTGACTTGCTTGTACGCGCCACGCCAAAGTAAGAAAATGTCTCACTTTTGAGCAAAATGCCATGCTTCTTAAATCCAAAGTTATAAGTAAAGATATTTGAAAAAAAAATTTTTAGAAAATTTTGGCTAGAAGGACCTTGGTTTACGAAAATACAAGCTGAGGACTTTTTTAGAAATTTCACAAAGAATGGACCTGATTATATAAAAAAAATGGTTTTCCCTTTTGTAAATCTGGCAACCCTAGTCTCACTGCTAAAGGGTTGTCAGACGCCCACAAATTTGTAATTTTTTTGTGGAAATTTACAATACACATATTTGATTGGACAACTCAATTGACATAAGTCTCCATGGCTCATAGTTAACTATTCAACTTTGCATTTCGCGACCTAAATACTCTACAAATACAGACATCTCATTTTACCAAAAAGTGCTTCAATCTTTTTAGTGCAGTGATGGCTCGGCCAGTTATGGCTTGGCTGGGATCTTCTGTGATCTTAGCAGAGCCTTTGACTGTGTTCAGCACAATATTATATTAAACAAACTTCACTCATCTGGAATTGCATTCACAATTCTGTATGCAGATAATTTGACTTTATTGTTTTCTGATTCCACTGAAGAACAATTAAAAAATAAAATTGATGTCAATTAAAATATTTTCGGAATGGGCTAGTAATCTCTCATTAACATTTAATATTACAAAAACTAATTACTTTGAATAGGGATAATTTCCTGAGCGTAGCATAATTTTATATAAATAAAAATTTCCTTGGTTTATTCAGTCATGTTTTTATTCATACACCTTCACACGCTGAAAGAGAAAGATAGGGTTTCTGTTATTTAAAAAAAAAATTAAACTGTTTCCATACATACCAAAATTCTAAAATACCTTGTCTAGATATACAGGGTAGCTGTTAAAGATGGAACCAAACCTATAGTGCTTAAACGGTTCAACATACAAAACCCAAAATTTCTTCTTTTGTCAAATGCACAGCCTCCTACGCTCACTATTAATAATATCTTTTCTGTTGTGTTTAGACCCCATGTGTGATACATTTTTGTAATCAGGGTGTTAAACCCTTTCAAATGGTATATCACATGACCTATGTTGCTATTTAAAAAAATCAAGATGGCGGCCGTGCTTAAAATTTTGTAATTATAAAAAAATAATTTTTAGGCTAAAATATGAGCAAATATATTTAGTTGAAATTCTGAAATTTTGGGTTTTGTATGTTGAACCGTTTAAGCACTATAGGTTTGGTTCCATCTTTAACAGCTACCCTGTATATGTAAACAACACACATATACATACAAATGATTCCACAAAATTAATAGGAATATCATTTGATGAAAATTTATCGTTTAAAATTCACTGTCAAAATTTAGTGACAAAATTAAATTCACAATATTTTCAACTTCGTAACCTTAAATTCATTTTAAAACCTCACCATCTTCGTCAAATTTACTTTGAAAATGTACATCCAAGGTTGATTTATGGTATCTGTGTCTAGGACAGATCATCCCATGCTAATGAAGTATTTATACCTCAGAAGAGATTTATAAGATTTTTGGCTGGTATTCTACCAACAGATTCTTGTCGCTCACTATTTAAAAAACTTAAAATCCTTACAGTATTGGGAGTATATATTTTAGAACTTTTAATGTACATATCTATATAAAAACAAATCAAATTTTAAACGTAACAGTGACTTTCATTCATACAGCACCAGGAACAAAGATAAACTTGTTTCCCTGTTTGCACATCTAAATATCTGTGCTAAGTCACCAACAATACTTAGAATAAACTGGTCTGGATAATAAATTTATATAAATGTCTATTTTCGCATTTGATTGTTTTTCTCTTCTGTTTGTATTGTTTTATTTAACTAGTTTTATCTATTGCATACATATGTATCTTTATATTTATAATTCTGACATGTTCAACAACATTATAATTGTTTAAATGAATTAATAGAGAATTTAATTCCTGATGAAATCAATCTTTATGTTGAAAAAAAAAATGAAAAATAAAAAATATGTAGGAACTATTGTTGTTTATTTTAAATACATTTTATTTATTATAATATAACCCTTATGGTTAGGCAATCCATTAATTTTTCAGCTGTTTATTTTGAACCATCAGGGTTCAGAAAAAATTGTAAATATGTATCATAATTATTAGATGCACATAAAATATTAGAAAATAGTACAAAATAAATAAAGAAAGAAAAGATTTATGGAGTTATATTATGATAAATAAAATTTATTTAAAATAAAAAATTTGGCTCTTTTCAAGATTGATAGTTCCTCAAACTTTATAATAAATTAAATTTTGTTAAAGGTGTTTTATTAATGTGTGAAAAAACAATGGTTGGTAAGATCCTATTTGGAAATATTTCAAAGTGCAATGAACATTACAAGCTATGATTAGCCACATGTAAACATACAAATGTTCATGAAGAGATAAATACAAACGCAACCACATGGGACAAAAAAAAACGAAAAAAACAAAAATAAAACAAAAAAAAAACAAAAACTGAATTATCTACTGAGTGTTCAAATAAATAATAAGTTTCCTATGTACCAGGTGTCCAAATAAGAAAGTGGCTGTCGACGCAGTAGGATACAGCCTGTGTCATATAATTTTGGGAAATACATTTTAAATAGAAAAGTGGTCAAGAAGAATCACTGTGTCCAACTCCTTCTAAATCTAATCTAACTTTAACACTAGATGGCAAAATGGGATCTTGGGGTGATTGTTTACAGTAAGATGGACTTTAGAAAGCATTATTAATATATTCAAAATAGAGGATTTATAATGATAGGAGTTATTCGTAGGCATACAAATGAATTCACCAACTTGAATACTTTAAAATATTTATATCTTACCCTAGTTCGACCAATTCTTGAATATGCAGCAGTTGTTTGGTGTCCAATGTATCAAAACCATATAACAGCCTTAGAAAGAGTGCAAAATCGATTTTTAAAATATATTTCTTCTAAATTACATATCCCATCAGAATATTTTTCAGCTTCACAAATAAGACAACGTATGTAAATTCAAGAATTGGGCAAACAAAGATATATATAAGACCCTTAATAATTTCATCAAATGTCCTGAATTACTGTCTATGATTTATTTTCGAGTACCACCCCGTAATTTGAGAAACACAGAATTATTTGCCATCCCTTCTTACAAAACTAATTATGTAAGATTCTCTCCAATTTGCCACTTAATGGAAAATGGAAACAAAAATTATGTGGATTTCTTTAATACGTCCCTATATTCCATTAAATGTAAAATGCAGTCAGCATTTATATTTTATGAGAAACTCTTGGCCTATGTTTCAGACTATGCAAAAATGTTTGTATTTGTTTTTATTAAAAATAATAAAAAGTTCCAAATGTATCTGCCATCTTAAGTAGTAGTATAAGTAAGTATAAGCTGCTATTGAAGATAATGCCTAAACCTGAAATTTCAGACACACTTTCCAATATCCAATCCATTTATTAAAATGAATAGACGAATTTTATTTAGAACATCTTATTTTATTATGTCAGGAAATAAGATTTAATATTATCCTGTAGAAAAGTCCATTATGTTTGTGTTGCATTATTGTAAGTAATTAAATCATTGCCATAAAACATACCTACTTTGCAATATTCAATATAATCAGACAAATGTTAAAAAATAGAAATAGTATCCCTAGAATTGAAGGTACATTACCGATGTAATAAAATTAATTAATAATTTTTTAACTGACAATGAATAACCAAATATTCACAAAGGGATGTAACTTCATGGGAATATAATGAATTATTCTATCAAAAACTGATTTATAATTAGCAAATTCATGTGATTGGTTAATAAAAACACATGATAACATTTTGTTATTAAGAATTTACTAATTTATTTTAGATGTAATTGACCTGAAATTTTCAATATGGCTTTTGTTTTCTGATTTACACACTGGACTGGAACTAAAGGACCAGGTTTACATTTATTTTGAAAAATGGTTTCAAATGAACTGGCAAAGTCTCATGAAGATACACAGGATTGAGTACCATTGTTGCACTTGGTTTAAGTGATTGTATCACAGTTTGCTGTTTTCTAAGAAAACAAAGGACTTATTAAGACAACACTCTATATTTTATACATGGATAAAGCATTTTCATAAAAAAATTAAATGTGAACACAAGTTTGATATTTTTCCAAATTAAATCTCAAAAGCTTTTAGTATTAGCAGATAGGAGACTCTCGCGTATTTATGAGTAATATTCAATGATTTGACTTCAGCTCTTAAATGCCAAAATCGAAAATTGGTAGCAAATTTTAATTTTTGGGAACGCAATGACCAAAAATTTGATAAGAGGGTATCATGAACTACATGCACAGTTTTATTGATATTGTTAAGAGGTAATGTTCTGAGTCATATCTAATAGCATATATATAAAAATAATTTCATTAAAGTCGCAGAATCCATATCACAACTTGTTGCTGTCAACGAGGGGCCCACCTGAATTAATTTTATCAAAATTTATAATACGATAACTTATAACTCAATTATAAAGGTATAAAATTATAGATTGACATTCATAATGCGTTTATTACAACGATATTTCACGGCTGCATGCATATGAAACGCAATAATTGATCATTTTGACTGAACAAAAACGTTGAACGGGATACACAAATGGTGGAAATGAAAACTACACTTACCGGGTGAAACTGTTTTTTCTAGTATTTGGATTAGTTGTAAGGTTTCCTGGTTCATTTTTTAACTTTTCTAAGTCTTCTGAAAGAAATTATTCTTCTATGTATGCTCTATAAAATTAACCGGCTTCACAAAACGGTTCTCACCACATGTAATTTTAGAGCAGATAGGTACTAGACAAATTTACAGCTTTCTGTCAAAAACTTTGTCAACTGTCACTTGCAATAATTATTTTAATTTAAATTATTGGATATTGTATCTACGTACTGAAAAGTATTAATATACAAACCGAATTTAAAAATACTACCGCTTTTAATAATTAATCCACAATAAATTATTCACTTCAATAAAAAGACAAAATTTCAAAAGCGGGAAGATGAAGATTATGACAAATTACGTCACGAAATGCAGTGCGTTTTGTTTTCAAAGGACAGGTAGATTTGAGACTTTTCAAAAGAAACAGTTTTATTTTATTTATTTATAAACAATTTATTAAAATTATTTTACATTGTATTTTCTGCCACACCCCCTTTATTTTTAACGAAACAAAAACTCTCTTTGTTTATAAAATGATTGGGACAGTAATAGATATATATTATTTTAATAATGCCTATCTCTTTTCATAAAGTTAATCAGAGTGAAATATAAGTGAGGGTAAATTTAAAATGTTATCTCTGTCTCGCAACGTAAATCTGGGTTTAGCTTCTTTATTCTAATCCATTATTTGTAAGATTGAACTGAGAAAATCACTGTCCTCTAACAAAACATGTAATCAGCACTTGAAATCTTGAAAATGTCAAAATTGTTTATTTTTTATTGTCAAAATCGAGTAGTCAAAATAGACAAATGTCAATAAATGAAATATAAATAAAATTTATCAATTCGCGATGATACTGGAAAAATAATTTCATGTATTTAAATAATGCAAATTCTCCTAACATGTTAATTCATCAGTTAATTACGTTCTAAGAAAATGTAACAGTTAAACAACAAGATAGTGTATTTAATAAAAATATATTACTAAATAAATATTGTTTATATTAACAATTTAAAATTCATAATATGTGATATCTTAACGGTCATGTTTATTATAGCAAGATCATGGAATTGCTCATTTCAAAAAAAATTATTTTATCTTTACTTTTGCTAGCGACCATATCGCTATACGTTTCTTTTGTATTTAATTCATGTGTAATATCTAGTCTATCCAAAGCAATACCTAAAGTAAGTGGTAAATAGTAAAGTATATTTTTGTTTTCTACTTTTATAATATTCTTAATTAAAAAGTGGCTGTAAAAGTCGCCTATTTATTTGAGTGCTTAATTTTAGTGGCAAAACCATCCAGTAATTGTAAATGAAATACCATTAGTTCATTATACAGCATCTGTTCGAGTAGTGTCACTAATAGAAGAAAATGAAACTGACATATCTCCAAAATACAAATTTTTTAGAGAACAGGGTTTAAGACCAGAGAGACAGTTACCAAGTGCTTTAATAATTGGTAAATAAAATAATGTCTATGCATTTTAATCAAACTTTTTAATTTTCCAATATTCATTGTTTTCTTAAGTAGTTTTAATAGTAATCGAGTGTTCACTCTTATTTTCTATAATAGTACCTTTATGTTATAAATAAAAATGTATTCTTCACTCATTATCTTCCATGACTATTTCTGTTTTGTTTTTCACTATTTTCTAGGTGTCAAAAAAGGTGGAACTAGAGCTCTTTTAGAATTCATCAGAATTCATCCAGATGTACGAGCAGCAGGTAGCGAAGTCCATTTTTTTGACAAAAACTACATGCGGGGTTTTCAATGGTACCGCTCTCATATGCCTGCCACCCTAGAAGGTCAACTTACCATTGAAAAAACCCCATCTTATTTTATAACCAGGGAAGCTCCCCATAGAGTACATCTTATGAATCCCTCCACTAAGTTACTCATAGTTGTAAGAGACCCTGTCACCAGGGCTATATCTGATTATGCTCAAGCTATCTCCAAGAAAGTTGATATGAAGCCATTTGAACAGCTAGTTTTTGTTAATGGGTCAATTGGTAGTATTGTTGACACTTCATGGGGACCTATTAAATTGGGAATTTACTCGAGGTAAGTAATCTCATGTAAACAAAAACACTTTTTTATTCTTGATATCTCAGAAAATTTTATTCTCGACTTACAACCCAATATATACTTTTTTATTTATTTATCAAGGAGCAATTGCCCAATTAAAATACAAGTTTAATAAAAGGGAAAATTTAAAACCTAACCTACACTTAGAGATTATTGAAACAAAGAAACACACATTACCATAAAATTAACATAAACAAGAAAAAATTAAATATTAAAAAAAACAAACAAGATAACAATTGTAAATAAGTTAAATTATCTAGACATCAAAATATCACATGCATGATTTAAGCTGGGGCTTAAAGACTTTTTTATTATCAAAGCAGTCCAATCTATCAGAATATTGATTAGCAAATCTACCCGATCTTGATAGAAAAGAATTATGTCCATAGTCTGATGTTGTCTAATATTAAAGGGCTGAATAAGCCTTGTTTGTCTAGAAGGAACATTAATATTGATTTTTCCCAATAACTCTGGACTAAAGGTGTATGAGTGTAGTATATTGTAGAATGTGGTAAGATCCTTGTGAATGCTTCTGATCTGAAGAGTGGCAATATTAAGGGAACTCTCAATATTTGAGTAATTAATATCCTGGACTCCCATGGTGGTCCTTAAATGAAATAAATCTTAAAAATGTATGCTGAACTCTTTCAATGGCTTGAATATGAACATTGTAGTGAGAGGACCAGACACATGAACAGTAATCTACATGGGGCCTCACAAGTGAACAAAACAATATTTTAATGGATGATACCCCTAAAAAATTCTTAGCGCAACGTTTTATAAAGCCTAGCATTTGAAGTGATTTTGAGACTGCCATTGATATATGGGGTACATAAGATAAGTTGGAATCGAGGACTACACCCAAATCTTTAACTTGAGATACTGATTCCAAAGGGCAACCATTAATATTGTAGATTATTTGTTCTGTGGGACTTCTGTTATAACTGAAGACCATTTGATGGCACTTTTTAACATTAAGTTCCATTCCATTCATTTCACTCCAGTTGCTGAGACGATCTAAATCAGCTTGCAGTGTTATGTAATCAGATTCGTTCTTTATTCTCATATATAATTTTAAATCATCTGCAAACGTTAGGAATAGGGCAAAGACAAAACAGGATGCAATATTATTCACATATAAATTAAATAGAAGAGGGCCCAAGTGTGAACCTTGAGGTACACCTGATGATACTTTAATTCCTAATGATTGGAAGCCCTGAATACTCACTATCTGTCAGTAAGGTAAGAAGATAGCCATTCAAGCAGTTCCCCCTGAATTCCCAAACTCTGCATCTTATTAATTAAAACTTTATGGTTAACCCTATCGAAGGCTTTTTTAAAATCTGTATACACATCATGTACTTGATAACCGTCATCTAGGGATTCCAATAGATAGTCTGTAAATGTTAAAAGGTTAAGCTCTGCTGAATGATGAGAAATAAATCCAAACTGTTGATTAATAAAACAGCTTACATACAGCTTCATACATATTTTGTAACATATATACAAAGAGGTCAAAAAATATTAATCAGTACCCTTATTTTTAAAAACAAAATTTACTTGAAAAACTTTTTTGAATTAATATTTGTGAGAAAATATGCATCAAAATATGACAAATTGATTTAATGTATGCCTAGGTATGTGAAGAAAATAAACGTTTAAATCTCACAGATAGCTATTTTGTGTTTAAACAAAACTATTAACTATGTGGGATTCAAACAAAGGACTTTTCTTTTCATCACCTATAAATTACTGTAAACTTACACTATCTCCAGAACCAAATTTATTTAAGCACACATGCCCTTTTTATATACGTTAAAAAAATCAGAATCTTGTGTTTTCTTCTGCAGAATTTTTACGTCACTGTATGAATATAAGAATTTATTGAATTAACAGAATTATAAGACAATTATTGTTACAAATAAGATAGTATAAATAGGGTGGACCAATCTTGTGGAAAAGTTCAATATCTTCCTTATTGAAAGAGATATTAAAAAAGTGTATTAAGAAAATTATGGACATGTTTGAGGTTAACATTTTAAAATTATTGGGAGGTATACAGGGTGTTGCATAGCTCGTGTACGAACCAAACATGTTTTTTTAATGATAACCCCAGTATATTATTTTAGATTCTGTTTACTCATCTTTTTTCCATTCTTTCTGGTTTGTCTATGTTATATAGGGTACTTTTCAAGGAATTGACATTTTTGTGAGAGAATCGTACATAATTCAACGTCCAGCAGCCAATTACACACTGTAGAAAAAAAATTTTTTACCCACACGAATTTTATAATATGATGCATTATACTTTTTTTTAGTTATATTTTTATTATCTGTTTATTTGTATACAGGGAGACTCAATACTCAGACCCTTGATTTTCTTGTTTTATTTAAATGGGACACCCTATATTTTATATCACCAGTAAAATCATCTGTTCCAAGTCTTTCATTTTTATAAAGCATTCCCTATACCTAAAGTTAATATTTATCGATATTTTTTAACAATAAATGAAAATTATGGTTATTTCGATAAATTAAACTAGTTTTTCATAAAATACGTACTCTATATAAACAATAATAAATAATATGTGTTATTTTTTATCTAGTCGCCAATGCATTTAATATACCTGTCACCGTCCAGTTGAAAATTTTGACATTTTAAAAATCAAGAGCAACTGCCTGTGTGTTAATGTTTTAAGTAAATTACTAATAATAAGATGAGCAATACAAATTTTTCTATCCCAGACATGGTGGATATGATTTATATACTAGGTGAGTGCAACAAGAATTCTTTACTTGCCTCCAGAGTGTACCTCCAACGATATCCGGAACGCCGGAAACCAAATAAAAAGGCGTTTGAAAAACTAAAGGACCGTTTTAATCGTACTGCTTCTGTATCATACGAGTAAAAACAAGTAACAAAAACTGCTATCACGGAAGAGAATGAAATGAAAGTATTGTTGAGTATGTATGATGATCTGCATATTAGTAAACGAAATATTTCAAGACAACAACAAGTCAGTTATGGAACTGTTCAAAGAATCCTATCAAAACATAAAATGCATCCTTTCCATATCCAGTTACATCAAGAACTTCTTGAACGGGATTTTGAAAATAGAGTGATATTTTGTGAATGGTCCCAACAAAAAATTAACAAAGAAATTTCTTTGATTTTGTGCTCTTTGGTGATGAATCGACTTTTCATAAAAATGGAGGTTTAAATATGCATAATTTTCACTATTATTCTACAACAAACTCACACATAGCCAAATGAGGTGGTCATTAAATGTTTGGGGTGGCATTGTGGGTGATTATGTGATAGGGCCACACTTTTTTGAAGGACAAGTAAATAGTGCAGTATATTTGGATTTCCTTGAAAATAATTTGCCTACGTTACTCGAAGATGTTCCCCTTCACATTCGCAAACAAATGTGGTTTTTGCACGATGGTGCACCAGTCCATCACATTGTAGTAATTCATAATTATTTAAATAATCACTTTCCAAGACGGTGGATCGGAAGAGGAGGACCGATAGGGTGGCCAGCGCGATCACCGGATTTGACAAAAATTGATTATTTTCTGTGGGGTTATGTAAAAAACAAAGTATATAATGTGCCTGCAACGACAAAAGAGGACATGAAAACTCGAATCAGAAATGTATTTCAAGTATTGATGTTCAAATGCTGAGAAATGTGAGTCAGTCATTTGAAATTCGATTACAAAACTGTATTGATGTTATGGGAGGTCACTTTGAACAACTTTTATAATTATGTTTTAATTGTTTTGTTTGTTTTTGAGTTTTTTTGTATTCACACATATTATTTATGACTGTTGATAAAGAGTTTTTTTTATGAAAAACATTTAATGTTATAAAATATCGATAAATATTAACTTCAGGTATAGGGAATGCTTTATAAAAATGAAAGACTTGGAACAGATGATTTTACTGGTGATATAAAATATAGGGTGTCCCATTTAAATAAAATAAGAAAATCAAGGGTCTGAGTATTGAGTCTCCCTGTATACAATTAAACAGATAATAAAAATATAACTAAAAAAAGTATAATACATCATATTATAAAATTCGTGTGGGTTAAAAAAATTTTTTTTCTACAGTGTGTAATTGGCTGCTGGACGTTGAATTATGTACGATTCTCTCACAAAAATGTCAATTCCTTGAAAAGTACCCTATATAACATAGACAAACCATATATTAGAAGAATGGAAAAAATATGAGTAAACAGAATCTGAAATAATATACTGGGGTTATCATTAAAAAAAACATGTTTGGTTCGTACACGAGCTATGCAACACCCTGTATACCTCCCAATAATTTTAAAATGTTAACCTCAAACATGTCCATAATTTTCTTAATACACTTTTTTAATATGTCTTTCAACAAGGAAGATATCGAACTTTTCCACAAGATTGGTCCACCCTGTATATCTATAAGTACATATGATAAAAGTCTCGGAAATAACCCAGAGGCAGACTTAGTAAACCAACAAATTCTGATACAGAGTATGTGAAAATAATGTCTAAAAAAGTAAGCCAAAGTAAAACAAAAGTCAATTCATTAATATTAAGTAAGTTGAGGTGGCTAGTTATATATAATATGTATGAAGGTGTACAACGTATAACAATGAAATCGTTACATAAACGATTTTCGGAAGAAATGCCTGATGTGAAATGTTCTGCACCGTCAATTAATACATGGATTCGAAAAATTGGCTTTTGGTTTAAAAGAAGTAACAACAGACAATCTTTATTGGAACGAACATCAATTCAGTTAAAAAAAATGTCAATTTGAAAAACTTTAACAAAGAGATAGAGCTAGGTAACTTTAAACCTGTATTTATGGTTTGTAAAAAATGCAGACCTCATATTTAAAAGTCAAACAAAAAGCGGGGATTACCATAATAATAAGAACACAAAAAAAAATTAAAAAATGATTATCATCGATAATGCCAGTTATCATTCGCGGTACATGGAACCGTGGTGTGAGTATAGGATGGTGTGCTTGCCAGCGGGTTGAAATTCACATCTGGCGCGCATCTACGTCAGCAACGAGGCAATTGTAGCGAACTGATTTGAAATATTCCCATTATGCCATTTATTTGTATGTTTCTGTTACAAGTTAAGTAAATGTATATGTATAGATGTTCTTGAAATTTTTTTTCATATATTCGCGGTATCGGAGCAACTAATGATCATCCAACACCCATGGATATTAAATATAGGTTGCGGTGGTACATTCTTGGAAAACATTCACTCGCCATATTTTCAATGAACAGAAATACTGAGGATAGGATCGAAACGTGCCTACTCGAGTCATTTAAAAAAAAAGATGATATTGCAGACAATACGAAATTTGACTCTGAAATCTGTTTAATCCAACAGTTGTTTGAAAAAGTTCTTTCTGACGGCGATTTTGTTGAAACATCGAATCTTTTTAGTGAAGAAACGTTTTCTGACCATACTTTTTTGAGTCCAGATTATGGAACAGACAGTTTTTTCCTGAAGATCACGACAATCTTTTAAGGCAGTTAGAAAAAACAAAATGCCCGACACCATTTTTAAAGAAGGTCTAGAATTTATTGCCGGATATGTAGCTTATAGATTTAAAAACGAATATTCAAATTTAAAATTGGGTACACCGACAAAATTTTGTCAAACAACCTATACCCCTGATTGGATCGAGTTTATATCTAGAGGCAACCTTATATACCCAAGTGAAGAAATGTTAGAACTAGCCCGTATAGTTAAGACCGAATTTAATCGATTTCATAATAACTTCTTTTCGACGGAATTAAATATTTAAAAAAAAAAATTATTAGATAAAATTAGAGCCGGTTCTGTAGAAGTAACAAAACAATTTCCAAATAAAATTATATTGTGTTTGAAAACTGTAGGCGAAAACTGTCAAAAAAATGTCAAAATTTACAAATAATTAATGTTAGTTTTGTTATTAGTTTTTATTTATAGTATTGTACTTTTTGTTTATTATGTTTGTTTATGTACTTGTATTTTGAAAAAACCCACAACCCTAGCAAGTTTCTTGCAATTTCCTCTTGCTAGGTGTAATCGAAATTGCGGATTTTTTACATTAAATCATGTTAAGTATAATTTTCTTTTCTTTTTCTGACTTATATACACTAGGGTGGCCATATATGTACAGCATTTCGCTGTATTGTACATAAAGGTTTACAAAGTCTATTCAGCATTTGATCTAGTACAGCTAAATGCTGTATTTGTCAAGAAAAACGCCATTATTGTCCAGCAACGTAATACATATTTTACTAAAACGTAACAAATAAAACAAAAACGTAATACATGTCTCTCTGCATCTCTCTGTACATAGCATAACTTTGATAAACAATAACGACTGCGGCATGTCTTTTATTTTTTAAATTTTGGCGCTTAAGCAGCTTTTGATTCCACACGTTATCACCATTTTAATATAATAATTGTTTATATCATCTTAATTTTATTCATTTTGAAGGACATTTTTTGTATTCGGAGATAGTTCTCCTTACCTCTACACTCCATAACATTTTCCTAGTAGGTACCTAAACGATTTTACAATATTTACTTTATGTTGTCTAGTTTTGTATTTAAATTTGTAAAAAACAGTTGACTTAATTAAAAACTCTATCCAATCAAACCAGTAACACGTCTAATAGTAACATTTTTTGTAAAAAAAAATTTAAAAAGAATGATAACAAAAGCGAGAATAAGAATAAACTGCGATTTTCTTGTACCACTGCCATGCATTTTCGACATAAATACTCGTTGCTGACGTCACAGTTCGGAGGCTGCCTGCGCGCGAGCACACCATCCTATATTTACACCACGCATGGAACCAATTCCATGTTATAGTTTGACAAAAGATAAAATAGCAAAATGGTTGCAGGAAAAGAATATTAATTATCCAATCAATGTTATGAAATATCAGATTTAGAAAGTTGTTCGTCAAAATGTACCATGAAAAGAATTCTACCAGATAGATATGTTGAGGAATATGGGCATAAAATACTAAGAACTCCTCCATCACTGCCAGTACAATGCACTAGAGATCGTGTGGTCACAGTGCAACAGGATTTATGACAAAAACAATTCAACAACAAAGTCGTCAGTGAAAAATGTATTTCAGACTTTGTCAGAAGCTTTGAATAAATGTTACTGATACTCAATGGGACAATTATATAAGACACACTAAAAACATAATTGGAAAAAATACAAGCAATTAGATGTTTCTAACCTAGAACCAATTATTATTAATTTAGGTACAACGGCAAGTAGTGAGGAGTCCAATTGCGAAAAAAATTATATTGATTAAAAACAATCACGGATCCTATGTCCGAATCCTTTTAGCAATAAAAAGGATTCGAATCAAGTGATTTGAATCAATTTTTACTTTCCTATCTGTTTACAGATATAAGGAAAGTATAGGAATCATGATTTTTTTCGACCTCGAGTTTTCGACGGATTTTTACGTTTTGAGGTCCCCTGAATCCGTTTTGACTATTTTCGCGATGATGTCTGTGTGTGTGTGTGTGTGTGTGTGTGTGTGTGTGTGTGTGTGTGTGTGTGTGTGTGTGTGTGTGTGTGTGTGTGTGTGTCTGTGTGTGTGTGTGTGTGTGTGTGTGTGTGTGTGTGTGTGTCTGTATAACGCATAACTCATGAACCGATACACGGAAAAACACCAAATTTCAAACTTAAGCTTTGTTTCAGCGTCTAATGAGCTGATTAGATTTTGGGCAGAGTCGGAACATCTGGGGGGGTACTTTATAGGTGGTCATTTTTATATTTTATGGAATATATCTGTTATTTACGTTTGGGGAAGAAAATTCTTCAAATGAAAGTTACTTCTTATTTTATTATCTATAATTTTTGTTATATACAAAATTTTCATAAAATGGTCCGTATTCGCGAAATTTGACAAAATGTAAAAAAATATTTTTTTTTGTAAAAATTGTTCAAACAAAAGTTGTTTGTAATATAATTCTCTATAATTTTTATTCTATAGATAATTTCTCTAAAATGGACCGTATTCGAGATATTTGAGAAAATGTGTAAATTTCGAAATTTGAAGAAAACTCAAAAACGGATAAAGAAAAAAACATTAAATTTTAAACTTAAGTTTTATTTCGGCCTGACGTGAAATGATTAGATTTTGGACAAAGTCGGAACATCTGGGGGGGTACTTTATGGGAGGCCGTTTTTATATTTTATGGAATATATCTGTTATTTATGTTTGGAGAAAAAAATTGTTCAAATAAAAGTTACTTCTAATATTATTACCTATAATTTTTGCCTTATGTAAAAATTTCCTGAAATGGTCCGTATTCGAAAAATTTGACAAAATATGCAAAATTCTGATTTTTATGAAAATTGTTGAAATAAAAGTTGTTTGCGATATCGATCTCTATAATATTTGTTCATACATGATTTTTTTAAAATGGACCGTAATGGAAAAATTGTAGGAAAAGGGCTAAATTTAAATTTTTCAGTATTTTCATTTTCAATGAATATCTATAGAAAAATGTTTCGCGGTAGATGTATGTGGACAATGTATATATTTAGTTTATCCTCTAAACATTTATAGAGATGCTGCAATAGGTTGTAAAAAATAACCGGAAAAAGCCTGTAATAACTAGATAGGAAAGTCATGTGTTGGACACATCAGATTTTTTTGGATCACGAATATGACTCACTGTCAGCGTCATATCATGGTATTATGCATGCTTCCGAATCTTATATCAATATCAACTATGTGTCTATTACCAACTTTGACTTGCATACAAATGGTTGACACAAAAAGATGTTGAAAAGAATAAACTTAAATTAGAATCTACAAAAAATATATTTTATTTTAATACAAAAAACAAAATAAACACACAATGAAATAAAAATGTCTTTTGGTTGGCCTTACATAGTACCAACATTTCGAGGTGCGTCGATTATACCTGCAAATAAAAATAATCGTTAGGCTGTACCAGACAAAGCAAGGCAAGTGTTAAATATTAGGATTTTTTTATGTTGGACATCCATTGCTAATTTGTGATGTCAGAGAAGGCAGCAGAGCACCTAGGCAATTTTGAGTTGAAACCCATGCCATATTTTTAAGCTATTTTAAAGCTATTTTTATGCTGTTTTTTACAAAAATCAAGGTGCTCTGCTAGCTTCGATCGAAGTCAGTAGAGCACCTCACTTTTTAAGTTATTTTCCAAAAACGACAATATTTTTAGGCTATTTTTAGGCGCTCTTAAAATATTTTTAAAAAATACAATGTGCTTTGCTAGCTTCGAGTGAAGCCAGCAAAGCACCTCTATTATAACAAAGCACCCTGTATTTTTTAGAAACACTATTTTTTTAGAAAAGTTTTATAATATTTTAAGAGCCTAAAAATAGCTCAAACATGTGACATAAGATGTTTCTAGAAAAAAAAATAATAATAATAAACCGAGGTGCTCTACTAACTTTGTTCCAGCAAAGCACCCTGTATTATTTAAAAATAGCAATGTTTAGTAAAGTTTTAAAATATTTCAAGAGCCTAAAAATAGTCTAAAAATGCGGTGTAATTGTTTTAAAAAAAAAAAAAAGCTTTAGAAAACCGAGGTGCTCTGCTGACTTTGTTCCAACAAAGCACCCTGTATTATTTATAAATAGCAATTTTTTAGTAAAGTTTTATAATATTTCAAGAGCCTAAAAATGCAATGTGGTTGTTTTTAGAAAAAAAGCTTTAAAAAACCAAGGTGCTTTGCTGTCTTCGTTCGAAGCTTAGCAGAGAACCTTGATTTTTGTAAAAACGAGTAGCATAAAATTTTTGAATAGGGTGTAAAAATAGCCTTAAAATAGCCTAAAAATATGGCATGGGTTTCAACTCAAAATTGTCTAGGTGCCCTGCTGCCTTCTTTGAATTAATTTGTAGATTCTTACGTTTTTCTTCTAAATATTAACAATCGGTCTTCAGTTTCAGTCTGTTTCAGTTTACACTTCGCGACAAGTCAAAGCGTGAGTTGACCGTTCGCGTCGGCGCAGTTTAGTCTCTAAAAGGACCCGAGACTAATATTGGTGATTCGAATACGAATCCTTAAGAATTTCTTCGGCGAATCCGGATCACCGATCCTTTTTTTCTTAAGTATTCGAATACCGCTCGCGGATCCCCAAAAAGGATTCGAATCCTATGTGATTCAAATCCTCCCCAGCTCTGAAAGTGCACTAACACCTTAAAAAAGTAAAGAAAAAAACAAACAAAATTATATATTCTAGAGAAGTGTTTACTCATTTTAAATGGCATTTGAATAATAGTTTTATTGTTTATATAAAATATATCTACATTATTGCAACTTATAGATGTTTGGCAATCCTATACAAATAATATTCTGCATACATTATTTTATTACAGATATCTATCGAGGTGGTTGAAGTTTTTTCCTCTTTCCCAATTTCTTTTTGTCAGCGGAGAACGTCTAGTTTTAGATCCAGCAATAGAATTAAGACGCGTTCAAGACTTTTTAGGCCTTAAACGAGTCGTAACGGAAAAACATTTTTATTTTAATTCCACCAAAGGTTTTCCCTGCTTGTTTAAAAGCGAGGGCCATTCGGCGCCCCACTGCTTAGGTAAAACAAAAGGCCGTAGTCATCCCTATGTCAATCCCATAGTGATGCAGAGACTGAGAGATTTCTATAGACCTTTTAATAATCATTTTTACCAGATCACTGGGATTAACTTTGGATGGGCTTAAATTAAAGCAGTTTTTGCAGATACAAATGTAAGAAATTTTATGCCAAATGAAAAAAATTAAGTTTATCATGGTAATAACCACAAAAAAAATCAATATTCCATAATGAAGTTTTTTTTTTGACACTTCACAATAAACAAATAACAGTATCCAGTTGGTTCCAGAGCTGGCCTGTTAGTTTGATTTTTATTTTTAATTATAAATCAAACTCCACAAACACGGGTTGTCTTACTGAAAAGCTTGATTTGGTATAAGATTTTTTGATGTATCAAACTGATTTCTATAATAATTAAATGCCCTTTATTGAACTTGTTGATCTGATTTTTATACCATAATGTTTAACTAGTCATTGCTCTTTTTAACGAAATGTGATACTTTAATCCAATATTTTTAGTTATTATGTCTGTTATGTTAGGTTGTGATTAAACAAATTAAGGCTATATTTTTGTTAGATTAGTTGAGTAAAATGATATTGTATGTTTTATTTATTGTTAGCAACTAAGAATGTGCATTTATTTCTATGTTGAATGTTGAAAGTATACTTTTTGTAGGCATTTCAATAAGTTTTAATGGTTTATACCTTACTTGTATTACATTTTTAGGGCCAAAAATTTGATTAACAATTCCAGTTATTAGTCCGTAAATTAAAACTGTAGAGTATTGTCAGGGTGTGCACAAAATTGTATCCGATACATGCATTAATTTAAAGGATGAAAAAGGTGTTAGTTCTTAAAAATGAAAACTTCTTAAGTAGAGTACAAATTTTGACACATCCCTGCATATATTGGAATTAATTTGGTGATACCTTTTATATCAACCACTTTGTTGTTCACAACTAGTGATTAGATGAAAAAATACTAAGGTCAATTTAATAAAATTAACAAATGTATACCTCTAGAATACAAAGAATATACAAGCTTTAATATAATAGTTGTATACACAATTTAGGTGTAGGCTAGAAACGATAAAAAAACTTTTTTGCAAATACAAACCAGTGTTTGATAATTTTAAGGACCGTATTTTTTAAATTGCAATGGCAGTTGTTTTTGTTATTCTTTCTTCATCAGATTTTTTGTTGATCTTAAAATCATATGAAAATGTTTATTTGGTTAAAAATTCCAGCTATGTATCCGACAATTTCTGGAACTGCCAATTTAAAAAAAAAATGTTTTTACTATTAAAAAAATATATTGCCTTTAGTTGTTGGCCTTCAAGACGGGCAACATGTAAAATGCTTTGTGTGATATTATAGCTAAGGGTCTAAAATAACGCAAAGTACATTTTTCTTTTCACCCACTAATTTCTGATAGTCAAGCAATAGTAGTACCTACTAAAACGTTTTTATTTTACCTTTTTTTAAATCATTTGTTGTGCAAAGGCAGATACCATTTTGATTAACTCTAAATATACCTACTCATATTTTATTGCAAATGTTTGTTGTCTATAAAATACTGGTATTTAACTATGACTGTATCAAAATGAATATCTGTACATCGTTACTGTTGTAATTTTTTTAAATGTTATTTGTTACTTTTATATTGTACAAGTATTTGAATAAACAATTGTTTTTATGTATAAATGTTTATTTTAACAAAACAAGCCTTTTACAATTAAATTATGTGTATATATTACATGGGATGTTGACTGTCCCAATTTTGTAAAGTGAAATATTATCTCCACTACAAATGGCATATATTGATGGATGATCAGTCTTCAGGTCATCTAAAGCATATTTTTCACTAAAACAAAATATTTTGTTTTTAACAATAAATATATTTTACATTTTCATAACTTTTGAAAATAGCAAATTCACTTACCTAACATACAAGTTATAATCCCAATTAATCCTATTACTATTACTTGCCAAGAAAAGGCAAAAATCAGGTGTTGGTTCTTCGTTTTTATTAGGTACATAACTTTGGGGGGCTTTTTTTCTGAGTTCCTCGAAAATTTTATTAATTTCTTTCTTCTTAAATTCAAGTCTCTCATTTGAAGAAACAATTTTAATTTTTTTTAATTCAGTTGCTTTGTTTTCAGTTTCTTCTAGTCCCCTTTTTTTCTCATTGGAATTCTCATTTTCTTTAGTTTTTTTACCTTTTCTTCTTGTTATTTCACTAAATCTTACTACTCTATAGCCTTGTGACATTAGTTTCTTATAAACTCTGTATTTATTTAGGGTAAACTCTGGTAAATTTAGCATAATATCATAACATTCTTGAACTGATAAAGGAACTTCATTTAATGAAATCTCCATTCTATTCTAAATAATCAAACAAAACATTCATTAAAATGAAATTAAAGTCTAAGACATTTAAATGTAGAGTACAGAAAAAAATCTTAAGACAATGGTGGTTGGTGTATAAGTGCTGAAGAGCTGCAGAACTGCCATGAAAATGCAAGTATCTCCTCTACATTTTACAGAAATTATTTTAGACCTAAAGAATACATAAAAATAGATAATCTCATTAATTTTAATTATTAAATAGTATCCATAGCACACGAATGTATCCTACTAGCATTTCATAGCTGAGAATAAGTCCAGCACAGGGATTCTTATGTGCGTACTCAACATGCGTGGTATCAAAAAGAGACAATTGTATCTCGACATTACATAAGAATTGCAGTCTATGGAACAAAAATAGGCGTCTCCATACAAGATGCACCGAAAGATGAGAATCCAACTCTACAGAGCCGACTAGTGGAAGACAACAAAAGCTTGACAATATCTTAGCTGGGTCACTTTTGGGATGGTCTGTGCACCCCTTGAGCCGCCAGCGTGTATTGTCTCACCTGCCGGGGTTCTCTAAAAAGTAACGCCGAGATACAGTAGTATTTGGGCTGCATTTTTGCCAGATCGGTGTGCTTCGACTATAACAATGCCTAATAATCTTTATTTCAAAAAGTTCTGACATATACAAAATATTATTTATAACTAACAAAACAGAATAAACTAATGTCCAAAACATTTCTAATTTAAATTAGAATCTAAATATTCGCTAATACAATAAGGTTCTAATTTCATAATTAGTTTAATTTCTTTTTTAATTTATTATTTAAGAAATATTTTTTTATTCTTAAAGGTACTTTGTTGTAAAATTTTATTGCCATATAGAATGAAGATTTTTTAGTGATTTTTAATTTGATATAGGTATAAAGGTGATTTTTTAGTGTTATGTTTATGAGAAATTTTACCATTATCAAAAGTGTTTTTGTTTTTATTAAGATATATAGAATAAGCATTCGACAATATAATAATAATCTTTATTTTGAGGAACAATCATAATACATATAAGTAAGACAATTCTTAAACAAAACATTGTCAAGAAAAATATATTAATGATCACATAGAGTAATATTCATTAATTGTATATGGTTCTAAATTAATTAACAATTCATGTACTTCCCTTTTAAATACTTTAACATTTGCTAATCTTTTTATTGTATCAGGCAGTTTATTATACAACTTTACACAGCCGTACCCTGCTCCATGTTCTGTAGCTGTCAGCCTATGTATTGGATATACTAGTTTTATATTTCTCAATATATAAGCATTTGTTGGTTCAAAATTTGAAAATAAACTTCTATTTTTAAATAAAAAAATTAAGCATTCCTGGATGTATATGGCTATCACAGTTAAGATTTTATTTTCTCTAAATTTATCTCTACACGACTCTCATATTCAAACTGAGCATAATCCACATTATTCTTTTTTGCACTAAAAAACCCTTTCAATAATTGAATTATACCATAGAATATTATCCCATGTCTAATTCTGGATTCAAAATTTGCAAAGGTTTTAATTTTAATATCTTTTATTTTTAATTTTAAGTATAAATTTAATTGATTTTTTTATTTATCAAGAATATATTTGATTTTTGAAAATCCTATAAACAAATATTTAAAAATAAAATTTCTTCACAACTCTGATGCTGTAACAGATCTGGCTTAGTTTTGTAGATACAAAACATACAGACTCAACATGGCTTTCCCAGCACTGAAAACTACCAATATATAGGCCCCAGAAACTTGGTACTAGTTGAGACCTTAAATATAGTTGTATAGTTGAATATTTATTGGCATTTCATCTGTTGTAATTGGTTTTAAAAAGTACCACATTTGTTTTGCCCTCATTGAGTATTATTTATTTATTTCAAACCATTTTTTAGCTTTAGTTACCTCTCTGCATTTAGGGTTAATTCCATCATATTAGATGCATTTATTAAGATATTTATGTCATCTGCATGCATAATTGGTTAGCTCACAGTTCTCATTAGCAATCATAACCCTGTTTAGTTCCTTCACATAAATAATAAAAATCAATGGACCTACTATACTTCCCTAAGGTATTCCTATATTTGATGTTATTTCTACAGATCTACCTTCCTCATTATTTTTATATATTTTGACAACATGTTTCCTATCCTTAAGATATGATTTGAACCACCCTAATGCAGGCCCCCTAATTCCATATTTCTCCAGCTTGTCCAGCACTATCCCATGGTCTAGACAATCGTAGTCCAAGAATAGGACCATAGCCAGCCTACCATTCTCCAGATCACCTAGAACATGCTGAACAAACTCAAAAATTGCCGTTTGAGTAGACTTCAAATGCTGGTAACCGTGTTGATTTTTACTTAATAAGTTACAGGTCATAATAAATTCTAATACCCTTTTACACATTGCTGCTTCAAAAATGTTTGAGAAAGAATTTAAAAGACTAATTGGTCTGTAGTTCTCCACCTTTTTTTACGTCACCTTTTTTGAAAACAGGTACTATGCAAGCTATTTTTAATTGATCAGGAAACACCCCAAATCGAAAAGTTATTTATTATATACTAGTGGATTCACAATTTGCTCAATACATTTTTTAATAATTTTTGTTGGTACCTCATATACCACTACTCGTCTTATTTTTGAGTTTCTTCCCGATCTCTACAATTTCCATTGCAGTTACTGGTATTACATATATAGACTTTAAGTTACTAGATACTGTACTTACATAATTACTATTACTTACGCCAGTAATTACATCTGTTATTGACTTTTCAAGAAAAGTATATTTAACGTGTGGAGGGTGGGTTACTCCCACGGCACTTAGGTCTCATTAGGCCCATTGTGCATCCTCCTAAGATGATAGGCACCTCCTAGCTCGTGAGCCAGCCTACAGATTTAATGTAGTTGACAACGTCGGCAAGAGGTGCTTCTCATATATCGGCCGGTGTTAGCCGATACTCGCCGAACATAAATGTTCTAATAAATGAGAGCGTCGGGCAATCGTAAAGGATATGCTCGATGGTCTCATCTTCTTGTTCGCACCCTCTGCAGAGTGCGGATTCTGACAGCCCCATGATATGTAGATGCTTCCGTACTTGGCAATGACCAATCAGAATGCCTGTGACCAGACGCAGATTCTGTCTAGTCATAGTCAAGTATTTGTTTGCTGCAGTGTTGTCAGGATAACTTAAGAGCTCCCTGGCAACTCTGCAGTTTCTTATTTCATCCAATCTTTCCTTAAATTTCATAAGGGAATGTTCTTTAATTAGGTCTGTCACTACCGATTTTGTCAGGACAATAGAAGGGCCAGGTCCAAAAAGTATTTGGCTGGCTGCTTTCTTGGCTAGTGAATCGGCAAGACGGTTACCTTTCGATGTGGCGTGACCTTTGATCCATCTTAAGGTGACCACATTTTTGATGGATACTTCGGCCATTCAAGAAAAGTCATAAAATTGTTTGCTACTGTTGACGCCTCCCCCGGTATTTGTATAGTATTCTGGTTATTTTTGCCATTTATATTACTCACTATTTGCCATGTTGTTTTAGCTTTATTATCCGAGTCAGATATTTGTTTTCCAAATGCTTTCTTTTTTCTAGTTAATAGTTTCTTGTTATACTCTTTCGTTACCTTTTTATAACTATCCCAAAACCTATTATTCACTCTCATCATTGTGAATAGCCTTTTGCATTCTTCCACCTCAGACTCCTCAGTCACTCATAGGACAAAACTGACATTTTTTTGGGAGAGGTTTTCTCTTTAACTTTTTTCAATGGGAAACATATATTGAAAATGCATAAAAAGGTGCTCATAAAAGATTCCCATTACAGTTAAGATGTTATTTTTTGATTTAAATACAGTCCTGCAAGATTCATAAAATTTCATATCATTAAGTATTCTCACTGCTCTTTTTGTATTATATATTTTCAGCACTGCTGTTACTGCCCCAAAAAATTATTCCATACCCAGACAGCACACCAAATCCTTTGGATATCTACTGAACATCCCAATATCCACTGAATGTCCAGTCCATGGTGGATATCTATTTTATATCCATGAAATGTAATTTATAGACATGCAAATGTCCACAAATAATTGTAATTATATAGCAAATTATTAAAAAATTACGCCATTGTACTCGCCATTGTGGCTAATAGTACCGTTGAGATATTTAAAATTAATTTTTTTTAAGGTGTATTCAATATTCCATGGACATCCACTATAAATATAAATATATCAAAGTCTAAGCGCGGACGCAAACCATCGTGGATATCTACTAGATGTAATTTTTGATTTTGCTTCCTAAGTATAGATGGCGATACCACTTTCGTATCTACTCATGCTTAACCCGCCGTAATTGAGTTTGATCGACATTGTTTCACAAACAGACTTCATTAGAGACTGAAGTCGAGAAGTTCCATTTATTGCTGAAGATTCCTAATAAGGATGATTTTCTCCTTAGTAGGCAAAATCAAAGGCAGATTGTTGGGAATATTTTTTACCTCTATTTTCTTTCGACGTTATTCAATAACCATTGGTTACTTATGAACCTCTACTAAAAATAATTATAAAATATTTATCTGAATTTCTATATCCTGGGATATAGACGGACATTTGGTTGGATATCCACAAAATATATTCTATGGATATATCTGGGATTTCTTGTATTGTCTGGAGATACTCATTAGATATTTTGCTGAATATCCATAGGATATCTTCTATATTCTGGATATAGACGGACATTTGGATATCTATATTAGTTCCACGGAATATTTCTGATATCCTGTGGATATATTGGATATCCACAAAATATATTCTGTGGATATCTCTGGGATTTGGTGTGTTGTCTGGGTAGCTTATTACGATATATTCAAAATTGGCAAATTAAAATATCTTAGGTTTCTTTACTCAGATACTTAGTGACAATTCTTAATCCATAAGTTATCATCTATTTGTTGTGACCATTTTAAGAGTTCATCAATTATTATTTCTAAAAATGTTGTGTTATCAGTTAGTTTGAAAGAAATGTCATCATTGAATTTAACTATTCGGATTTTTCATTTAAAACTATTGTGGAATAGTATTGTGTTCGTTTTGGATTCATTTAAAACCATTTTTTTTTGTGCAAGCCATTCCTTTTTTACTGAAAACATCACTCCAGTGCTTCAGGATATGTTCCTCCACCTACCAGAAGATTACCCAGACAACACACCAAATCCCAAAGATATCCACAGAATATATTTTGTGGATATCCAATATATCCACAGGATATCAGAAATATTCCGTGGATCTAATATGGATATCGAAATGTCCGTCTATATCCAGAATATAGAAGATATTCTATGGATATTCAGCAAAATATCTAATTAGTATCTTCCAGACAATACAAGAAATCCCAGAGATATCCACAGAATATATTTTGTGGATATCCAATATGGATATCCAACCAAATGTCCGTCTATATCCCAGGATATATAATTCAGATATTCAGCAAAATATTTTATAGGTATCTTTAGTAGACATTCATAAGTAACCAAATGATTGTTACGAAAGAAAATAGAGATAAAAAATATTTCCAACAATCTGCCTTTGAGTTTGCCCACTAAGGAAAAAGTCATCCTTATTAGGACTCTTCAGCAATAAATTAGGGCTGTTACAATGAAACTGGACCTGTTACTTTGGAATAGGTATCTCCTGCCTATTCCGTGTACCTGTTACCAAATTTCACACAAACCTATTACTTGTGTCACTGGATACTACCGCGCGTTATATCTGATGTTTGTAACCGAAACGGAATTATATGGGATTAGTCAGGCAACTTGTAATACGTTTGTGTACCTATTCAGTATTTTGGTATTAGGTTTCATTTTTCGTTTGATGTTTCAACTCTCTTGCTTGTAGGTATTTTTTTAGGGATTATATGTTTATAAGACAGGAGAATAATTACGAACTAGTGACATTTTTAAAATTATTCAATGTAATTGTACTGTAGGATGATTTCTTAAAAAATGTTTTTTTTTTTTTAATTAGACACTGGTTTTATAAGAACTTAGTGTTTTGCACATTACATTTTGCAATTTATTTTTTGTCATCTACCATCGAAAAAAAATTCCACACTACACTCGAACGTCTATTAATAATGAACAATAATTTAATTAGCGTTATTATGTAAACAATAGTACGCTTTAAGTTCAATACAATATCGATCGATATTAAATATTATCAGAGACAATCCAGTATATTATGCTTATGGGACTCACCAGATTCAAAGATTCCCCTACACTCTATACTGAATATGCGCCAAGCGACAACAATATTCTGTCATACAGTTTAGAGTTGGTACTTACTTGGAATAGGTACAGGTCGTACTAGATACGTCAAAAAGCTATTCCGTAACAGCCCTACAATAAATGGAAATTCTCGACTCCAGTCTCTAATAGAGTTAATGCGAAAAATTTTTCGATCAACTCAATTATGGCGGGTTGAGCATGAGTAGATACGAAAGTGGTATCGCCATCTATACTTAGGAAGCAAAATCAAAAATTACATCTAGTAGATATCCACGATGGTTTGCGTCCGCGCTAAGACTTTGATATATGTGGATGTCCATGGGATATTGAATACACCTTCAAAAAATTAATTTTAAATATCTGAACGGTATTATTAGCCACAATTGCGAGCACAATGGCGTAATTTTTTAATAATTTGCTATATAATTACTATTATTTATGGGCATTTGCATGTCTATAAATTACATTTTATGGATATAAAATAGATATCCACCATGGACTGGACATTCAGTGGATATTGGGATGTTCAGTAGATATCCAAAGGATTTGGTGTGCTGTCTGGGTAGTGTCATCTGCATACACAGTTATAAATTGATTAGGGCTAAGGTTATTTTGAAACAATTAATTCATGTATTTAAAAAATAATAATGGTCCAGCAATGCTTCCCTGTCGTAATCCTACATTTGTTGGGATTATATATCTGATTTGGTTTTTTGAAAATCATTAATGATGCAAACTCTTTGCTGTATATTTTCTAGATAAGATTCTATCCATTTCAAATAGTTTCCTCTTGAGCCATATTGATCCAAATTAATTAACAGGAGTCTGTCACATAGGTATATGATTCAATTGTGGTTCTGTAGATTATTAGTTTATGCTAATTCACCAGCATGTGTTTCCATTGTACATTAAAGACATGAATCTAGTTTATAAGGTAATAAACGAAGAGATTTTTTAAATACGAGTATAAATAAAAGTTTGCTGATTAGAATTTAATGTGTAAAAAGTAAAACACCCAATGTCTTTAACCACGAACCACCATGGTCTTGAGAGGTAACTAATTAAATAATTTCTCAATAATATGCATTCATTTAGTTTTTAAAATACTTACTGTTTCAACTAAATATAACATTTCTTCTGGGTACATATAAATACCACTCTTGTCTTGATATCCAAAATGTTCTAACAGACCTTTAACAACTTTATTTACTTTGGCCAAATTGAGAGAGGGGTTCCATTCTGCTTTTGCTCGACCACATCTATGAAAATTCATGTAGAATATAAGTAATGTTTCAGAAATAAATTAGTACTCACTATAAATTACCTTCTCTCAACTTTTTGATGCATTAATATAATTTTTAAATTCTTTAAGTTATTTGAAACTTTTTCTTGTGCTTCCTGACTAGAATCTTTTAAAAATAATTTTGGCCCGATTAACCCCAACTTTGTTAAAGGATTTTTATGATCCTTTATGATATTTCGAGCTCTGAAAATAAAATAATCAGGTTTTGAAATACAGAAGGTAAAAATAATATCTACTTACTCTTCGTTCATTCTAGGATATTGATTTCAAATTATATTACTTTCTGACATAAAGCACATTATTTTATATACTTTTTAGGATCTTATTTATTTTTTATTTGATATTGCAAATTAAATCTGTAATATTTTTAAATTTAAATTTACAAAACAATTATTTTGTAGGTCATAGGTCTTAATCTTCTTCTCATATTGTTTTTCTTGAAAACTCGAAAGCACACTATACTGTGTGCTGTGTGGCAAATAAATAGATGACTTTTCTAAAAGTGAAAAAGAAGAATGTCTTAACCTCTCTAAAATAGGTTAATTTTATTCTTTCCATGCTGTATTTATTTTGACGATATGGGGAAAGTTAAAAAAGATTCTAAAGGCTCTGAAAGCTTTTCAAAGACACCCAAAAAATCTCATGGTGCAGTACAATCAATAAAATCCCCTATTGTAAGAAAACAGTCTATTAAAAGTGTTTCGCCGACACCTTTAAAATTTAAGAAAAGCAAAAATGAAAATAAGAACGTGGCTGTTTCAACTATAATAAAACAAGAGAGTACTAAAAAAGGATTAACAGAACACAAGCAAAATAAAAGTAAAAGAAACGACATACAGAATATAAAGAAGGATGTAACAGATTTCGAAACTAAGTTCAATATTAAGATTGAAGATGTAAAGAGTGCTATAGAAGGTAAGAGAGTAAATTAAATTAAAACAAATTCAGCTGGTATGTTGATTTTTTTTAATATTTGTAACATGTGTTTAGGTAAAGTTGTAGGAAACGCTTCATAATAACGCAAACACAATTAAAAACGACACAAAATGTACAGGAGGTGCATATTTAGTGATGAAATTACATTAGAACACTGCTCTTAAATATTTATATATGGCCATGCATGCATGCACATTATAGTACATACCTCTCCTACAACTTTACCTGTGTTTATTACTATAATGTATTTGTTTAATAAATCTCTAAATAGAAAGTTAATATTACAATTTGTTTACATTACAGGAGTGATTAAACTTCATTCAGAAAATCCTAAAGTTAAGAATCAACTTTTTGAAGATGAACCTTTCCCTATATCTTTAACAGTAAACTGTCATAAAATACCAACTGGAAATCAGAAAATATTAAGAATTCCTCTATCACATAGCCTTTTAACTCCGGATGATGATGTATGTTTATTTGTATCAGAAGTACCTGGAATTGGAAATAAAGAACATGAAAAACATATTGAACATTATGAAAACTTATTTGCTAAAAAGGGAGTGACAAATATTAAGAAAATTATGACTGTTCATGAGTTTGTAACAGAATATGAAACATATGAGCAAAAATTAAGACTTGCAGATTTGTATGAGTATTTTATAGTATGTGGAAAGGTCAGTGGTAAAGTTGTTAAGAAGTGTGGAAAAGTCTTTTATCAAAAAAGGAAAGTTCCAACTTCTGTTAGACTCCAAGTTCCAAAGCTGAAGGAACATATTGATAAACAGTTATCAAAAGCATTCTTTCATATACATCTTAAGGGCAACAGTTACTGTACTGATTTTGGCAGTAGTAAAATGGAAATAACTAAAATAGTGGAAAATTTTGTTTCTGTTGTTGAATATTTAGACAAAGAATTTCCAGGTGGATTTGCCAATATCAAAGGACTACATATTACTGCACCAAGGGCCCCTTCTATTCCTGTATATATGTCAATTAGTAAGTTATTTTTATAATGAACTTTTTTCACAATGTAATTTTCTTACTGCCCTGAAGATATTTTTCTAGTTAGTACTGTACATTTAATTAAAATCAATCCCAATTTTTCAAGATAAATGTTTGTACCTTTTCTGTAATAACTTAGCAATCTATACTTCTTTAAAAACACACTTGAAATGTTTAATGTATTAATACTTTCTAGACTTATGTTTATGAAATTTCCAATTGATATATTTGGTTGGTGGGATCAGTATATTTATTTTACTTCATAAATTTTTATTTTTATTCACAGAAAATTCAAATGAAATTCCTAATGTTAGGGTACAACACAAAAATGACTATAAGCCAAAAGCAGTCAGAGGAGAAATAACAACACAGTTAGATGCAGAAGTTATTGTAAAACCATCTGGACAAGTGACTGTTATCAGAGAAAACAAAACTGGAAATGCTAAAAAAAGACCTCATCCAGTAACTGAAGAAAATAATGAAACCATTAATGAATTGGAAAATATCCCAATTAAAAAACCAAAATCTGAAAAAGATAAATCACAAAAAGGTGTGAGTGAGGAGAAATTGAATGATAACACTGTTGGAGAAAAGATCAAGCCTGGTCTAGATCAAATTTCCCTAGAAGAACTTCTAAAGAATAAAAGTAAAACTAAGAACAAGAAAATGAAAAATCTTATTGAAAATACAGCAACTGAAGAACACTGTCAAAAGGAGAAAAATAAACACAAAAATTTAGAACAGAATATTTCAGGAGAAATTCCAAACAAAAAAAGTAAAATTACGAACAAGAAACTAGAAATTGAAAATAACAAGAAAACAAAAAACGCAGCAACTGAAGAAAACTCTCAAAAGGAGAAAAATAAACACAAAAATTTAGAACAGAATATTTCAGAAGAAATTCCAAACAAAAAAATTAAAATTACAAACAAGAAAATAGAAACTGCCATAAAAAACAAGGCAACTGAAGAACATTCTCAAAAGAAGAAAAATAAACACAAAAATTTAGAACAGAATATTTCAGAAGAAATTCCAATCAAAATAAGTAAAATTACAAACAAGGAACTAGAAATTGAAAAAAAGAACAAGAATATTGTAAATGGTATTGAAAACACAGAAACTGAAGAAAACTCCCAAAAGAAGAAAAATAAACACAAAAATTTAGAACAGAATATTTCAGAAGGAATTCCAAACAAAAAAAATAAAACTACAAACAAAAAACTAGAAATTGAAAATAAGAATACACCCATTAAAGAAAATTCTCACAAGCTGAAGAAGCACAAAATTGTTGAAATTGAAACAGATGAGGTTATTAAAAGAACAAAATCTGCAAAAAAGATTCAAAAAATTAAACATCTAAATAATTCAATAATAATTGAGGATCTCTCAAGCAGCCCTATGCTCACAATAACAAATCATGAAACAGCTATATATCAAACAAGAAAACCTGTCAGAAAAGGAGGCAACAAAAAGAATAAAAAAATAGAAATTAGTTTGTAAATGAATGTAAAAGTTTAAGTGTTGTTGCTGTAAGAAAAAAATATGTTTAATTAATAAAGAAGTTTTTAATTTTTTTGTCATTATTTAAGTGCCTTTGTTAAATCTAAAAATCTAATAACACGTGACTTTCCTTTTCCTGTCTTAACTAAAGTAAGTATAGGATTTTTCTGATTATTCCTGTACAACCTATTATATCATCACTCCTGTAAATGTTTAGAGGATGAATCAAATACATATATTTTTCTATGATCACTATCCAAAGTAGACTTTTTGCACATTCAAATCTAACTGGAAAGTTGACGTTATCCTTGAATTGTCATAGTTTGAGATTATTGCCGCATATAGGCGGAAAGTTACTTTTTGCACACGCCTATTTTCATTAGAAAAACATGTTATTATATTAGGTTGTTATTATAAAGCTAATTGGTACTTTACAAGTATTAAAAGTAATTTTAAAAAACATACTTCAAAACCGTGCAGATGCCGTCACCACATATCTTAACCAAATTTATATGGGACCACCCCTGAGGTACCCCCTTACTAACAAAAAAAGAATCTTAGAAATCGGGCAAGGTGGTAAAGAATTATCGCTAAACATAGATAAAAAAATGAGAGTTTGAGGATTTTTCTCATGGACCCAATTATTAGATTTTGAACAAATTTATATGGGACCACCCCTGAGGTGTCCCCTTACTAACAAAAAAAAATCAGAAATCGAACAAGGTGGTAAAGAATTACCGCTAAACATACATTAAAAATGAAGAGTTTGAGGATTTTCTAATGGACCCAATTATTAGATTTTGACAAAATTAATATGGGACCATCCCTGAAGTACACTCTAACAAAAAAGAATCATTGAAATCAGACACCGTGTTAAAAAATTATCACAACATGCATAAAACATCCCAATAAACACAGTTAATCGACTCCCTAACTGGGCCGAAGGAGGCTTGCCGGACTCTGCCCGATATACGGGTGCAGTTTCGGCATATAGGTAGGGCATGTCCGTCCAGCCTATTGTACCAGCGTTCTCGGCATCCCGTACACGACGGTGTCAGGCCGAGCGAAGGCCGACTATTTGTGGTTTATTGGGCTCATCCTTTTTTTGAAGTCGGTTAAAAAGAAAATGTAGACTAATCTGAATCTTTTAGTTGAACATATAATACTCAAACGCATTTTCCTTAATATTTAAATGATAATTAAAATATTAAAAATAAATTACCCTGTTTTTAACACTTATATATTAATTAACATGTCTTGTTGGTGTAGAGCCTAGCGCGTTTGTCTTTGAACCTGATCGTGAGTTCACTCCTCACCAGTTATTATTTTTTTTGAATTTGATTTTTTTGTTTGTAAAATTAAATAAAACTTAAAACAGTTCATGAGCTATTAATTTGCACTCAAAGTGTTCTCCGATGATCTTGTAAGTTATTTTCAAGATGTACTTATATTAACAAATATTTTTTATCATAAAATTAATCCTACAGTAAGCAAGGCAACACAATATACACAACATACTTTTCGTTTGCTAGTAAAGTTAGCCGTGTTTCGTGTCTGTCAAATTAACGTAGTAAGCTATTTTCCGCTTACGATAAAATGCCGCACTCCGCTGCGCGTCAACTTTTTACTTTCCTATCTGTATACAGATATAAGGAAAGTATAGGAATCGTGATTTTTTCGACTTCGAGTTTTCGACGGATTTTTACGTTTTGAGATCCCCTGAATCCATTTTGACTATTTTCGCGATGATGTCTGTGTGCGTGTCTGTATCCACCATAACTCATGAACCGATACACAGAAAAATACCAAATTTTAAACTTAAGCTTTATTCCAGCGCCCAATGAACTGATTAGATTTTGGGCAGAGTCAGAACATCTGGGGGGTACTTTATAGGTGGTCATTTCTATATTTTATTATTTATCTGTTATTTACGTTTGGAGAAGAAAATTCTTCAAATAAAAGTTACTTCTAATATTATTATCTATAATTTTTGTTCTATACAAAATTTTCTAAAAATGGTCCGTATTCGAGAAATTTGAGAAAGTGTAAAAAACATAATTTTTATAAACATTGTTGAAATAAAAGTTGTTTGTAAAGGCTGTATGTCACGATACTAAATTAAGTACTAAATTTAGAACTAAATTAATGCATTTTTTAAGTACTAAAAAAATTCACGTTGCAAACAGCAAATTTAGTAGGTACTAAATTTAGTACTAAAAAAAGTCATTAATTAATTAGATCTTGTTCTATTTTCTACTAAATTTAGTACTAAAAGTGCGCCGAAATGTTGCGCAGAAGTTTTTCATAGAAAAAGTTGACACGACGGTATTTTCTGTACCCTTTTATTTTTAATTAGCGACAATTTTATATTATCGCCTTGAATAAAGTTCGCTTGTTTGATTTTGTAGGTTTTATTGTGTTTTTTTCGTGGTTATTATGCTGTATTTGGTTGTTGTCAAGTCAACTAGTGTCAAATTGATAATAAAAACCTCCGAGCAATTACTACTAGAGGGAGTCTTCCCCCCTTCCCCGCGCTAAATTTTGTTAGCAACATCTACTCCCCCCGAGGGGGAAAATACCTCTTCTGTAATTGGCTTATTTAATCAGCGTTGCCAAGTTTGACAGCGCCAGTTCTGACACTTTCTGACACATGTCAATTTCTTATTTGTATTTTACGGAAAATGTTATTATTTATAACGTTGTAATGGTTGTAAATGTATATTTAAGATTTATTATATCTAATAATATGATGAAAACATGCTTTATGTGTAAAAGGCCTGTTAAAAATGCTTCTTCAAGATAATATCATAAGTAAGTACAGACACAACCTAATTATCAGAGGCGGTGCATTAGGCAATCACCTTTAATTTGCAATTAAACTTTCTTATTTTCTTATCGAAAAATTAAAATTAAGAGCAAGTAAACTCCAGCTAAGTTCGTCTTCATCCGTCTCATAATGATTATAGTAAAGGTTAATTACTTATTATTATTTTAATATCACATCTTTGTAAAGTTTATTTTTTTTTTAGGTTTCCTTTTCTTGATATGAGAAAGAAATACATGGTTCCAAAATATAGGAATTCAACAAGTGACCAGCTGAATATCTTTTTATGCTAATGAACATTTTTATTACAGACCTCAGGAGGAAAATATTAAATAAAAATGCAATTTCGACGAAAGAAGTATAATCAATCCTGTCACTACTTCTATACTATATTCATCTGCTACTAAAATACTAAAACAGCAAGTAAGTAGAGAAACTTAAGTTTCTTTCAAAAAGAATGTTTAAGGAAAAAGGCAAAGCCATTTTTTTGTTGACACTTTTTCTAATAGACTAATTTTGTGCATTGTTTAAATTTTCATTTTTTGTACTTAATTTGTTTTAGGTTTAAACAAAATGAACTTCTAAGATATGCATGGAATATCCCAAAAGAGCTAAGGAAGGTTTTAAAATTCTTAAGAAAACTATTCAGAGCCAAAAACATAAAATAGTCTTCCTGTCCAAAATATAAATAGGTATAAATATTTAGATATTATGAGTGATTTTTTATTCCATAAATAGAACATAATTTGTTTCTAAATCACTACCTAATGAACTATATTATATAGTACAAAACTAAACAAGAATATCACATTATTCATGTTTTTTTTAATTTCCTTAAATAACGTTTCAAAAAACATTGAATATTTATTATTGGAGTTTACATCGTTATGCTAAAACAATACTAGAACAACTTATATAATGTGGATTTTGACTATTTTGAGTTATGCAGATCATTATGATCTAAATAAATGTTTTTCTGGTGCTATAGTCAGGTATAAAAACATTCATTTATTTAAACACAGTTGCAATATACATTTTATTTAGTTTTTAAGTTAAAACCTATTAGGACATCCTAAAATGACTTTTTTCGTTTGATGTGAGATTAAATATTCTACATTTTTGTTGGTGAAATAGAATATATTAAGATGTCTTACTGTTTTCTCTGATTATCTAAAAAGTTAGAACAATATACAAAGACTGTTGTAACAAAAAAGAGCCTTTACTTAAACACACAATTAGTCAGTTCAATTGTATGATATTTTAAAGCAGAAATCCAGAAAACTTTAAAAATGTGTTTTTACTATAACAAGGACATAATTATTAAAAAACTTGGCACATTGACGATAGGTTTTTATAATATATATTATACAAATCACAACGAACTACACAAAATGACATTATTAATAATTTAGCAATAAAAAAGTTAAGTACAATGATGACATTAGAAGTTGAGTTTCTCGAAATACTTTTTTTAAATTGTCTCAGACCTACCTAGTATTTTTCTAGAACAATGATATTATATGAATGTGCATTGTGTGATAATGACATATTTTTTTGCAGGTTTCTGTTAACAACGATTCCAAGAACTGTTGAAAATATTATTAAAACGGCCTTTGCAAATATAATTCTCAATTAAAAGCTTTTCATCTAACATTAAATTTTTATTCTCCATAAGGTTACAGCTTCCTAAGAAGAAAGTTTAACAAGACTTACCAGACCCAAAATATCAAAATTTTACCAACCAATTGATGGTTCTACTGGTTGCCATTGGAAAATTCTCCTCGAAACTAGTTAAAGAAAAATGGCAGAGGCAACCGAAGAAGGCAAAAAAGTCTTTTGCAAAACAAAAACTAGAAATTTGTTTAAGAATCTATTGTTTGAAGTTTTACCATTATTAATTTTTGATAATGATTTAAGATTATGAAGTTCTATTATGTATTTTACTCTTTGATAACCTATGTTTAAATTTTTATTATGACCAAAATAAATTATAATTTTCATTTCAACTACAAAAACCCTCATAATATTAAAAAGGGGGAAAACGTTAGATTAGTTATGTTCAGGAATAAACTCTTTAAACATTTATCTACTTAAAATGTGTTACTTTTAGAATGTATGTTATTAACTTTCTATTTGTACTTGTATTAGTTTATTTCATTTTATTATCTGTTGTATTTTCAAATTGATTTTGATATTAATCTTATCTATTTATATATTTTTTATATTCACATGTATGTTTTTTTCATTGAAACAAACGTTTATTAGCTCATTAAATATAATGAATTCATGTTGTTTTATTATATGCTTGCATGAATGATTACTTTTATTTCCTTTTAAAAATGAATTTGGAAGATAAAGCCAAAACGGTGAGTGAGAATAAAAAATTAGACGAAAGTGACGATATTTACTGGAGCTGTCATCTACACGCTCCTTTTTCTAGCCATCTACACCTGAGCCAGCCGTCTTCCCTCCATCCTTACATTCTCCAGATTTACAGAGAAAATGCCGTTCTCTTTAATATATCCAGACGGGGACTACCTATACCACTACATTATCAGCTTTATTTGTTATCCCGAGCAATTTAAATGCATTCGTAATTGCTCACTCACCTCTTCTCTTATAGATTTCGTACTCAGTTTTCTTATTTTTAGTTACGTTTGCACTGCTCTTTTATTTTCACAGCTTTAATTTTATAATGCTGTAACGCTACAATATGGATCCATTTTTGTGGTTTATACTATTTAATGTTATTCGTAAGTGACCAACCTATTATAATAATTAAAGATTATTGTATTATAGGCCTCAAGATGTTTCTGTAAGGCCGAAACTAGTCGCTCCTGTATTTATTTATAATAAAATTGATTTTAAGGTTTTATTCTTCAATTGAAAAAATTAGATCTTTACAGTGATTTTGTTTCATTTCCTGCATTAGACACGCCATATAAGACGGTATTCGTTTTAAAAATAGTAAAATTAGCAAATTTTTAGATTTTTTTTTACAATTATAACGTTTGCACAATGTGTTTTTATAGATAAATGATACGCCACTGAACAAGAAGGATGTTTACCTTCCCCCTTGTGCCCGCTTCCTCTCTTCCTCTACAGATGTTGCTAACACAACAATCGCCTACAAACTCGTTTTCACGCTCCCTCTATTAGTAATTGCTCGGAGATAAAAACACCATTTACTTCACTTGTCTGTTTCACACAGAATATTTCATCTCTGCTAATTTCACGTATTAATACGTCAATGCGCGTGCGCCTATAGTAAATTTAGTACTAAAAATTGGTATCATTGCAAACGGAAAAAAAATATTTTTAGTTCTAAATTTAGTACTAAATTATATAATAACTTAATTTAGTGCTAAATTTAGTACTTAATTTAGTATCGTGACATACAGCCTTAATATAATTCTCTATAATTTTTATCCTATACCTAATTACTCTAAAATGGACCGTATTCGAGATATTTGAGAAAATGTGTAAATTTCGAATTTTGAAGAAAACTCAAAAAAGGATAAAAAAAACATTAGATTTTAAACTTAAGTTTTATTTCGGCCTGACGTGAAATGATTGGATTTTGGACAAAGTCGGAACATCCGGGGGGTACTTTATGGGAGGCCGTTTTTATATTTTATGGAATATATCTGTTATTTATGTTTGGAGAAGAAAATTGTTCAAATAAAAGTTACTTCTAAAATTATTATCTATAATTTTTGGCTTTGTCTGAATTCCCAGACAGCACAAAAATATTGCATGAATATTCGATGCATATCTCAACTGCATACTCCTATATTCCATGAGTATGCCATATCCGCCATGGCATATGACGGGAAGATTGCAGGAATATTCAAGGTCACCATGAAATATATGCCCACGATATATTTTTATCTGCCAAAATATATGTATGGCATATTCTCTGAATTTACTGAGGATATCTATGTATGCCTATATTCATGGTATTTTGAATATTCATGGCATATTCAATTTTTTTTTGTTATGCCGTACCATAGTTTAGAAAATAAAACCCATACTTAAATACAAAATAAATTTTATTTTAAAAATAAAGCAAATTTTAAAAAATAAAACAATACATACATACAAAAAACTAAAAATTTAAATTTATTTGTTGAGGTTCTTCACGTACTTTTCTGCTAAAAAAAGTGACATAAGATATGTATATCAGTAAAATCTTGAGACAAACATTACAGTAATACTTACTTCTATAGCATTTTTGGGTCACTTTATTTATAGTAAAGGCCTCTACATTTTCCGTTGCCATTTGTGTACTGTGGATTTTCCTACACATCTCTAAAAAAACAAAAATAGGTTTACATAGTGCCTTGTCTGCAATTTTATTACGAATTGTCCATGTTTTTATTTCCTCTTAACACTTTTATAATGATCAGTTACTTTATTACTAAGAATAGGTCAATCATTAGCCGTAGATGTCTTTGAATTAATATTATCCTATACAAAGAGAGCTGTTGAAATAAACTCAGATTCTTGAATTTTACACAAGTTTTTTTCCTGGAGAAAAGAATAATGGTATTTCCTCGAAAGATTCAGTAAGAAGCTTACATTTTACATTCATCTGAAGCTAATGCTCTATCATTATTTGAGAACAAAAGATTCGTCTACCAATTGATTTACACTTCTTATAAAATATTTATGATTTTAAGCACTACACTGATACTACAGAAGGGCCATAATTAATCAGACTTACCCCTTAGGTGGGTATATCGTGAGAAAAAACTAAAACTACATCACGTCCATGGAGGAAGGATAATCACGTCAGCAAATCTGACAATGTTTGGTTATGTGTCTTATTCTTCTTTTTTTTTATTAGTGGCCTTCATCGTTTAGAGTATTTGACCAAGGTATCATGAATAAAAATATATTCCTCACAATCTAACTTCTCGTGTAACAAAAACTTACGTTCGACGATAGGCTAGATTATGAGTGCATCCAATAAGACACTATTAGGTAATTTTTACTACCAACTACCAATACTTACTAGGCGCATACTTTTGACTTTTAGAATCATTCTTTTGTCCTTTTCTTGTCTACATTATAGGAAAACTATACATACTTATTTTATCTATGAAGATAAAGATAATTTGATCTCGGAGGTTTGATTTTTTTTATTAATTGAAAATAAGTTTGCATGATTTAAAGTTACATTCCGGAGTTCTAAGTTCACGTTTTTGTTTAAGTCTTTATAAACTAAACAAAGGATGATTCTGTAGACTATATCTTCATTTGTACTAATAAATAATAAAACAAAATAGTTAAATATAATATAATATTCTACAGAGATATCTATACAATATGAAAAATGAATATGCAGAGCATATCAAAAATACATATGCCTGGAATATCTTTCTAGAATATAGAATATGAAATATATTCTGTGAATATTCCATAAATATTGCAATATATTTTGGCAAATAGGCAGATTGGTGGCATATGCCAGGAATATAGTGTGCTGTCTGGGTTTCCTGAAATGGACCGTGTTCGAGAAATTTGACAAAATGTGCAAAATTCTGATTTTTATGAAGAATTTCATTTTTTGCTTCGCTTATTTCTTAACTACTAGTGGTGCGAATGGCCCTAGAGGATGGATTAAAGCTTAAGTTTAAAATTTAATGTTTTTCTCTTTATCCCTTTTTAAGTTACCATGGATACAGACACATACACAACATTACGAAAATAGTCAGAAAGGATTCAGGGGACCACAAAATGTAAAATCCGTCGAAAATTTAGGGTCTTAAAAATTATGATTCCTATACTTTCCTTCTCTGTATACATATATGAAAGTAAAAATGCGATAGACTATTGACTGGAATTTAAATGATTAAACATGCATATGCATTACATCCACAGTTTATAGGTATGCCTTCAAATAGACTTTAGGTCAACTACAACTGGAATGAGATGTCGGACCTGCGTGGTGTCCTGATCTGGTTTCTGATCAAAAAAGACTGGAAAATGTTCAACGCTACGCTACTCGAATACCTTTCGGCAGAATCAGACCATCCTATGAAGAACGGCTTAATATGGAGAGTTTGTGTTCATTTTCCCACAGAAGATTAAGAGGTGATTTAATTGTGACTTACAGAATTCTTCATGGTACTTTTTTATCCAACCTCTATAGTATACTCCCACGGAATACAGATGAGCGCCTACGTGGACATGAGTATAAATTGAGCAAAGAAAATTTTAAAACACGTACCCGACAAAACTTTTTTGTAACAGAGTTTTCTATACTTGGAATAATTTACCCTTGAGTGTTGTTCGCGCACAGTCAGTAAATGTATTTAAAACCCGACTCGATGACTTTTTTAACGAAAACTAAAAGTTTATTTTTAGTGCTTTGTTTGCATTCTGTTATTTGCTAATTAGTTATTTAATAATTGTCTTTATTAAACTTGTAATTTTGGGCTTAATAGGATTCATTCCTCAGTCCTAATTTATTTGTAATAATAATAAAATCAGGAGAAATTGTTTGCAAGTCTCACTTTATATATCAATATATCCATAAAGAGTAAGGGAAGATTCTAGAGTTAATATTTAAACATTAATGCCACATCACTTCCTAAACTCCAAACTGCATTTAAAATTATAACTCAGGAATTAAATAGAAAAAATCAATTTCAAGCAACACCCAGCTAGCACATAACGTTGCCAAGCCTTTCGGCGATGTTGCATTAAGGGAACGTAATAACATTACTATACAACGTAAATGCAACGTTCATGAGAAGTTGTTGAGGGAAATCAAAACCTCGCAAAACTTCTATTTGTTATTTACCTAGTTAACCTACCGTAAACATTACAAATCTGAATTCAGAACGTTTAGTTTTATGTCAATTGTCACTTGTCAGTTTTTCTTGTCAATTGTCTTTTTTAATGGTTTATTTTTCGACATCCAGAATTTATTTTATAAATAATTATTATTTATACATTCGAATAGATTTGGTAAGGGTCCTCTATAAAATAGATAAATATTTTCTAAACCATTGTCTTTGTTTCAGATTACAATGCCTGATGTAAATTTATTATTTCATTCATTAAGTATCTTTAGCAGTCGATGCCGATGACACCAAATAAAAAAAAACTACAATAAATACAAAGAATTGCAGATCAATCGTTGTAAACCAGAAGATAAACATTTAACCGAATGTCCGGCAACATTTTACACCAAATACTTATAAAAGGTAATTATACTTTATCGAACTAAAAATACATTTTAAAAATATTATTTTTTAGGTTTCCTTCGACATTCTAGGAATTTTAGAAGCAAAAGTAAATACTACAGAAGTGTAAAGAAGAATATAACACCTGAAGTTTTATAAAAAGTGAATCTATAGGTACATGATATGTCAGGTATATCAGAATTCAAGCAGTTCATTTTCTTCAACAGGCTAGATTGCCTGGAAATGCAACCATCATTTCAAGTGAAAACCCAGCAGAAAAGTTGAAAGAAATCATAGATGATACTCTCAAGTATAATAGAATATCTTGCTAAAAAACACCAGTTGTTTTTTATAAAATCTACATATCGATGGCTCAATCAAATACTGCCACAACTAAAATACTATTATTTCGAGAAATTTTATTTTGAAATTTTGTAAGTCTCTATTATCATTATTTTGTTTTTGACATACTCTTTATATTTTATTTAAAAGCTTCGATATTTTGCTGTTAAATAAAATGATTACGATTATAAAAGTGAGTTGTTGCATAGTTGTAAAAAATTTGGGTGTTTTTGAAGAAAATAACTCGAATTGAGGCAGTTTTAGACACAGTTTGTGGCTACATTTTAAATGATTTATCTTTAAGGATATTTTTGTTTGTGATGGTATTTAAAGTAAAACCGTAATGATATTTTGCATCCATTGAACCAAAAATGTAATTGCTTTGTTTTTTGACTTGTGGCGGTTTTTGATTGAGCCATCAATATATCTACTTTGGAAATCAAGCATAAAATTTGTAAAATTCAAACAAATTTCAATACACTAACATTAGTTGTTTTATTTAAAACAACAAAGTAAGGCATATTTTTTAATTTCTATATAATTTCCTTTAATTAATAATAGGTAAACAAGTTATCAATTTCTTTTTTATTCAATGTATTGAGAAGTAAAATCTTTTTATATAAAAATATAATTTATGCTCTTCTAATAAATTGTCATATTTAGGTTACATTATAGCACTTTATAAATATCTATGCAAAAAAAGTTAAAAGGCTTGATTTAAAAAAGATATATCTCTGCGTCTTAGGTAAGAAATCAGCGAACTTAGCTATCCTCTAGTAATCTAATATAATAATATGTACCTAGTCATTGTTGTATTCGTTTATTATTTTTCACCAATCTAGCTTTATCATCGTTCACCATTTAAGGTTTTAGTGAACCTTTGCAATATTGGTACCTTATTATACTATTTAGCTAATTTTGTCCAATCGTTCAGTGCTTTCTAGGTAGCTTCTTCTATCCCACATGTGTACTTGTGTTTGTGATATAAGGTGTGTTCTTTTATTCAATAATTGTTCCATCAGTGATTGATGTAATTTATCTATTCTGCAGTCATTTTATATTTGAACTCTTATATTTTAGGTTAACTTAAATGATTGATTATCCTCACCATTCGTCTATCACATATCCATCGGCTTTTAAAGCCGATGGATGCCTTGGCTCATTGGTGAATTCACCGCTGGAAAAAAGAATGATTGACACATACAATCGTCTTTCCATCACTTAATTTACGAACGGTTTGCTGCAAGCGCTGGATACAGCACTGAATAAAAGAACACACCTACACCTACCTCTACTTTTGTGCTATTGGTACTTGATTTCAAGAACATTTTAATAATAAATTTATATAAATATTTTGTTTTATTTGAAATTTTCATGTCTCGATTGAGATTTTACTATAGCCTCAATTTCAGCCTCTCTGTATTACATTACACAGTGTGTGTCCACGGATGGACTTAATTATACTTGTAAAAATATTTATTTTAAATTAAAGAAAAAGTTGTTTTTCATAATTTCTCAATGTGAATCGAATTTATTTAACAAGCAAGAAATTATGAAGAATTACTTTTTTAATTTAAAATAAATATTTTCACAAGTATAGTTAAGCCCATCCGTGGACACACTGTATAATGCTGTAGATCTAATTCACATTATAACATCAATAGAACGTTTCAGAGCAACTTTCGGGGTAAGTACCGTAAAAGTGCTAGTGTGATGTTTTTCGAACTTCACTTTGTAACTTCTGTGAGATGTGCTATAAAAGTCTTGCCGCTGCGGACATTCGGTAGTTGCAGGGATATAAGGGTTACATTTACAGTACATTGCATGCGAGCTTAAAGAGCCTAAAATTGCAGCTTATTAACGTAGATGGGATGTTTTTGTGCTAGCTGGGCAGTGTTTATATTAACTAAAATATTAAAGCATTTTCTTTTTACAGTAACATTGAGATTCTTTATCCATATTGTTAAGTACAAAAATAAAGGAAGGGTAAAATATAAATTATCTTTTGCAAAAGAAAATAGGACTATAAAAATTGTATATTATCTATTGTCCATTTTGAAGTAATGTTCTTAGCAAAATGTAATTATATATATTTTTAGAATTCTTGAGATACAAACAATTTGCATGTAACTATGTTGAGATATTGTATTTTATATACAGTGTAGTTATACATTTTGTTCCCCTTCCAAATTCTTAATAGAATGAGATAAATAATTATTCATCCAAATCCTAGATTGAATCAAAATCAAAACTAATATAAAATAGTTTGATTTTTGGTAGAAATACTTTGATATGAATTAGCAGACTTATCACTATTTAAGGGGGCTTTTAAAACAATTTCCAACGAATGGTAGTCTCTTAATCTTTTAACATCACTATCTTTTCTTAATCTGGTATTTGGAAGTTTTCTTATCCTCTCCACTTGACTTTCAAGAATTTCCAGTTCATTACAACAAGTGGTTAATAAATGATTATAGGTAAGTCTCCATCTAGGTATTTCAATTTCAATAAAGTCAGGATCATTGGAACCGTGCATTCTTACTCTAAGCACCAAATCTATAAATTTAATAAAAAAATATATTAGTTTTATAAAACAGCCAATTATTAACATCTAAAAATAAATATTAATATAAACAAGAAACGTTTACCATCATTTTGAGTTGCAGGTAACGGAGTTATGGGCATATTTGCAAAATCTGAAGATTTACTTTTAACTCTATTTCCCAATTCCAAATCGATACTAAGAGGTGGGTTTCTTAAGTAATTTGGGATATACTTAATACCAAGTGCTGTCTGATCGTCTTGTCCATCTGAATTTAAATGGTAGACTACCTCCTTTGCCATCTGTCCTTTGAAGTTTTTAATTTCAGGATTCGCACCATGGTCCATGAGAAGTTTTATAATGTTATCATTTCCACGTTTGTAAGCCCAATGTAGTGCTGTCCTATATATTTTTAAATCAGTTAGGATTATTTAACACAATTCAAAAACAAAAACCCTTACCATCCATTAATTGTATTTTGGGAATTTATATCTACATTTTGCGCTAGCAACTGTGAAACTGCTTCTGTATCTCCAATTGAAGAGGCCTCACGTAGTTTTTCTTCTAAAACACTACTCATTATTGATACAATATCGTTTTCTTCATTAATTTATTTTGTTTTATTAGAAAACATAAATTATTTGAGGTTAAGTTGTTGTGCAGGCCACAGATATGGATAGAGCAGATAGGAAATTTATTTTTCATCAGCAGGCCGCCATTCTAAAACAAAAGCGTCCCATGCGCTTGCGCAGTGATTGCCTATTGAAGTGTACAGGATAGGACTAACACATTTAAACATAATTTGCAAATATTAAGCATAAAATTCGTAAAAGAACTTTATTTTTCTTTTTTGTGAACTTAAGAGATTTCTAAAAATAAAAAACATCATAGTCATTTTTGAAACTTTATTTAAAATTAAATAAAAACAAAATATATATTAAATATCATTTCATATGAAACGGATATAATCCAAGACCGTAATATATTTTATAGCAAATAAATCTGTAATCACGTGATTTAAACAGAACTTTCCTATTAAAAAATATATATTTTGTATGTAAATTATTACATGGCAACATTGATTGCTCAGATCTTGAAAGTATTTTATTTCATATAGAAACTACAAAACATCAATCAAAATAATTTAGAGATAATGGGCATATTCGTTATTAAATTTAAAACTATTATTAGAAATATCTAGTCAAATATTTTATTTAAAAAAGGCAAATAAATCCAAACAAACAATTAAAGAAGCGACTGTTTCCCTTCGGAAAACAACTACCCCTTTTGCTAATTCCGTAACAGACATTGAGTTAGTTATATCCAAAGAAAAACAACAAAGATAAAAAATTAATATTTGAACATTTAAAATTTGATCTTGCTTACCAAAGAGAACGTTATTCTTGGATCGGTTTTATCCTTATTAGGACTTATCAGCAAGGAATAGACATTCTCGATTTCGGTCACTAAGGAATCTGCAAAGGCAGTAAATTCACCCGCTTACATGGACGGAGGTTGTAAGAGAATAAGTAGTAAAAAAAGCTTCAATTTTGCCAAGTGCGAATGTTTTAGTTTTTTATCTTATGTAATTATAATACTACAGTAAATATATATTAACATCCTGTTATTAAACTTAAACATTTATATTACATTAGAAAACGGCACTAATAAATTATAAATAAAAAAAAGCTATTTAATAAAAGTTAGTAAGGAACAAAAAATACAAATTTAGTTTTTTAAATTTTCATTGGTGTTTGAACAATATCATATTTGTTAAGGATTTTTATTAATCTTGATATGTGATTTTCCTTCAAAGTTAGATACTCATAATTATGATTATTGATTTCTCGAAACAAATTTTTATTTCAAACTAATTGAGAATGAACATTTTTTTAGCAGGTAATTGATTATTTTTTTTAAGATAATTCGACTGTTTTGTACTAGTACTTACAGCCGAAACTGTTAAATTACCCCATTTTTTCCTAAAAAATAATTTTTAATAATTTTCATTAGCTGTTGCGCTAGATAGTGAATCCTGGCCAGTGGAACATTTTATCAACTTTTTTGCAACATAAACAATATTTTATGAAATTTCTTACAACTTAATTAGATTGTCTGTATAATTATTTTCTAACATAAAATAATTTAACTATTCCATCCTGACTCCAAGAAAACGGTATAGAACACAATGCTATGGACTAGAGAGAAATATAATAATACGAATGAATGTGGACCGCAATAATCCATGCTTATGCTTGCCATCGAAAGGGTGTGGTCAAATCAAATACTATCTTTATCGCTCTCACTTTCAAATACAATTAAGCGTCTCATCTTTATTTTGCCTGATGCGTCGACTTAACATACTGTATATCTTTTTACAATGTGAACAGCACTATATTTAAATAAATAAATAATGTTTATTGAGCAACTATAAATACATTAGTGTCTTAAAAGGAATAAATTCTGCTAAGCCGTTTTTCAATTCATCCTCATTATAACACAAAAAAATGTTCTCAAAATATTTATTTAAGATTTTAAATTAAATCCGTGTCTAGAAACCTATTTCAAGACAATTATTTAATTTAAAATTTGCCTAATAGTCTTCACAAAATTATTAAAATTCAAATTTTAATTATTAAGTTCTGAATTCAAAAATAATGGAATTTTGAAGTGCTATGCATTGGGGTTGTAAAAATGTTGACTCTAAATTTACATTTTGTAAAGTTGGTTTTCTTAGGACCGATTCCACCATTGTGTTAAACGAAGTTTAAATTGACATTTTTACATTAAAAATGTCATTTTAATCTCCGTTTAACACAACGGTGGAATCGGTCCTTAGTAAGATAGTAATGTAAATATTATGGAATTTTAAACATTAAAATTTTAACCAAAAAAATTAAAAATAAATATTTTACCCTTTCCTGAATTTTATATTCATTTAACCTGCGAATGTATGGAGAAACATGATTTCTATGAGGAATATTACAAGCAAATCTTATACAAGAATTTTGAATCTTCTGAAGTTTCTCTTGGTTATATGTATGCCGCGTTTGAGAATCCACATCGGATGCATCTGAGATGTAGTAAATCTTTGATCACGTGATTCAGTGTACGTAAATGTAATGGGACAGATGTGGATAAAAAAACGCTCGAGATGTAAAAAATGCATCCGATGTGGATTCTCAAACGCAGCATTAGTAAGAAAGTAATAATAACTATAGGTACTGTTATTGTACTTTTTAGTGTCGTTTGTAAAATGTTGATTGGATCCTGAAGAATACAATAGCCATAGCTCTAAGGTCCGTATTTATAAACAGAACTCAGCTGAGTCGGACTTGGATAAGTCGTCCTTAAACTAAAGTCGAAATTCGGTTACAACGTCTCTAAAGTTCCAGGTGGTTCCGGTGTTACACTGGAATTTAGTGATGGATATTAGCAAATCTGTAACTGTTACGTACATTTACGGATTTTTTTCTATACCCATCTCTAAATTCACGCGATATAACCGAACTCCGATTTTCGTTCAAGGACTCGCCATAGATTACTAATGTGAATAGATGGGAAACTCAATGGTAAAATTCTGAGTCGATGTGCTGCCATCTATCAAATTGGAGTGGTACTAAAATTCAATATGGCCGCCAGAGCGGGCTGTTTTGAAATTTAACTTTGTAGTAGCGCAAAAATGTAATGAAGAAAATCAAATAAAGCAAAAAATTGGAAAAATATTTGACTAGTTTCAAATCATAAAACAACCATATTAACAGTTTTGTGATTTGAAATTAGTCAAATATTTTGCCAATTTATATCTTTATTTGATTTTACTTCATTATATTTTTGCATTAATTTCAAACTTGAAATAAAATGCAATTTATTTTATTTTTTCTATTACAGTACCTAAATTAACGCCGCATCATATAATTTGTCTATTTAAACATGGACATAGTCAAACAAATATGCATTTACACCATTTAAATAATTAAATATTTATAAAACAAACCTATCAAAAATGTTTTCTGTAACAAAATCAGCATAAATAAGTACTCAAGACTTTTATAAAAGTTTTGCAACTTGGAGTGGCAAATAAGTTTAAAAAAATTGAAGTTGAAGCATCATCCTTTTTTACTATCGAGGAAAATTTGAGTGTGGATAAAATTTGCCATATGGTTATTGAGTCGACTAGTTAGGTTGAGGAGCATTTCTTCATCGGATAATTGTTTTCTTGATTCATTTATACAGCACTTGTAGTTATCAAATTTTTATTTATCATGTGGGCACTGTGATAAATGAATTTAACTTTTGAGCATAAATTAAACTTACACACATTTGGACCCTTGAAGATTTTATGGTGTTTTCTTGGTTGATGTCAATTGCATTAAATCAATTTTTGATATTGATGGCTGAAGCTCAAATATTTCATCGATTGACAGGGTATTTTGCAGGGCCAACATTTTCTTTACAACAATGATCATTTAAAAACTGAAAACAAAAAGAAATTTAAATAACAAACCAATTATTTTAACACTGAATCAAAAACAAGTTTGTAAATATTACTTACCGTTAGTATCAAACAGTGATGGTGCATTTTTCTTTAAGACACTTATTACAAATTATAAATTATTTGGTTATCCTTAATATGACGACTGCATATTTAATGTGGTATAAATTGCATCACTACCAATATCTGGGAGTGCTTTATTGTTTGTTGCTGACATCCATCTTCCGATCGTTTGAAAACATGCTTAAAATTGGAAAGTGTCGAAGAATAAATCTAGATTCTAGATAAATCAAAATTCAATTCACCTTTGTACACCTTCAAATACAATAGCCATTTTAATTTCTCCAAGTTTGAAGTTTTGACGAGCTGACAACTGACATGACATTTCGATACGAGCGCCATCCCGTTAATTGGAGTGGTACTAAATTACCAACCTCATGTTTTTCCATTTGAGTTACCAGCCCCTGGACTCAGCCAAGTCCGATTCAGTTGAGTTCTGTTTAAATATTTATTAATAGACAATTTACTTATTTCTCATAGGGCTGATACCACCGTTGTATTAAACGCAGATAAAAATGGCATTGTTAATGTAAAAATGTCATTTTAAACTTCGTTTAACACAACGTTGGAATCGGTCCATATAAACCTTTCACAAACTTGATAAAATTAAGTCTAGAAAATCAGTATTCTTCTTCGATGTCTGAATAACATAACTACTGTCTAAGGTTTTAAGTTTCTTTATATTACCTATTGTAGCTTTTATTTTAGACCTCCATAAAGTCTCCGTTTTTTGAGACAAACACATTTTCCGATGAAATCTAAAGGGATTTCGAGAATTTAGTAAATCGAACAGTTTGTCAAATGTCCTTATACAATTAACAGTACTGTTACTTAATATTTGTAGGTCTAAATTGACTTAAATAAAATTATATAGGTATTTAAATAGTTTATTTTTTATTGTATTAAAATGGGGAATTTTACAGTGAACTAAACAATTAAACTTCTAAAATCGTTTAAGTGTACAAACCTTTATGTCTTTCTCCAATCCATGTCGGCCACTCTTAATTTGTTACCCAAACGTAAATCTTCTGTTCGTTACATATAATGCAACAATTTTATATAATTAAAATCAATAATTTGCCATTAGTTTCGACAATTTTAGTAAGAGAATCCCAGTTATTCCAAGCCAACTTAAGTACCTATGTGGCATGCATCTAAAATTATAAAAAATTACTTTTATGGCGAATGCAAAAAATATGGAGTTGCAGTTTCAATATCCAAGTTTTATAGGTTTACACCTAATGTTGTCATCATTGTAAGTTCATCAAATGATAATCAGGTGTTGACATGCAATTTTAGAAGAGCCTACAACACCACATGTCCTCTTTCATTGCCATCTAAACCCTTAATAAATAAATAACCAACTGGCAACTTCTAATTCCTCGTTAGGTTCTGAATTAATAATATTCGTTGAAGGTTGTACATTAAAATTCTTTTAAATTGCAAACATGGCGGCCTACATGGTATGCTAATTTTGACACATAGGGGAAAATGGCCTTTTCCAATCCCCTCTATCCAAATCTGAGGTACAGGCTGCTCAAAAATTCTCTAGATTTTCCTCAGGTCCATGATGAATGACATATCCCTATTTTTTTATATTTTTTTCTACAAATAAAATTAAAGTCACTATGGTTCATTTGTTATTCAACAAATACAAGATAAAATACATAGCAGATAAACACTTGAGTTATAAAAAACATTTGAATTAAAAATACATCTATTAAAAAAAAATCATCAAAATTAAGGCAGACATACATCGATACTAATTTTTCGTATTAATTATGGTAATGGGGTGGGTGGCTCAGTGGTAGAGTCTCTGCCTGCGGATCCAAGGGTCCCAGGTTCGAATCCCACCGTTGGCCGGGATTTTTTCATTTAATTTAATTATTTAAAATTAATTCTGATGCCTTGGTAGGATTCCCCACTCGACCATTCACTGGTGGGTACTAATTAACAGTGCTGTTCCTAAAGTGGCGCTGGGAAACAGTAACAAAGCCTAAACAGAACACGAGGCTAATAACCATAGCAGTTGATGCCGATGACACAAAAAAAATTGTCGTAAATTATTTGGTTGTTTAACTTTGCCACTGCCACTGAAGTCGGTATTAATTTTGAAATCGAAACAGTTGCAGTGTTTTGTCAGTTGTGTGTAGAACACTAGGCCCCTTGTGTGATTCCCTGGAAATATTAGCGAACCGAGGACCTTGGGATTTACTTACAGAGTTTCTCTAGTTTCTCTTCGTTTACAAGTATTTTGGAAGTAAGGTTTATAAATTTGACCTCTCTGAGATTCTGAGCTGCTAATAGTAAATCGGACTTGGGATAGATAGCGTTTTCGCTAAGGGTAAATTGTTTTCTAATAATACATTGTTTTTTTTACAAATATCACAAAATTAAAGAAGATTAGAAATTTCACATTTTTCCCAGATTTAGGGAAATTTTCCTATCAATGGCAATACAGTTATGCAGTGCGCGTACTGGGGACAAGCAGTGGGATTCTCATCTTTTAATTCGGCACGTGTTGAGAAGCTTCCATCTTGAGTGGTTTTCTCTGGCCTTGGATGAATCAACGAATGTGTCAGATAATGCTCAGGTGTTGATTTTTATTCAAGGACTAGATAAAAGCTATGAAGTGTATGAAGAATTTCTTGATATTGAAAGTAATCATGACACAACTATTGGGGAAGATATTTTTAAGGGAATTGAAAATGCCATTATTAAAAAGAATCTTGGATGGAAACACTTGAAATCTATTACAACTGATGGAGACAAAAACATGTAAGGTAAAAGTAATGAAGTGGTTGCACTTGTATCAAAGGCTGCAGAAATAATGGTGGTTCAAAACCAATAGTCTATTGTATCGTTCATCAACAATCCTCATGCGGAAAATGTTTGGATATGTCTGAAGTTCCAAAACCAGTCATATCACTTGTTAATTTCAACAGATCGACTGGGCTGAATCACCGACAATTCCGCGAGTTTATTGAAGAGATGGGAGAATAGTATATTAAACACCGAGGTGGGAAGAGTTTCATTCCTGTCGTGAGATTAGTTAGTTCACCAAGACGAGAAGTGTCGAGGTTAGCTATGATCTCGAGACAGGAATGAAACTTCCCACCGAGGTTTGTATACTATTTTATTTACAACCATCATATTTCGATCAAAGTTAATAAATCTCTGTTTCGTTCTGAACATACCTAAAATATTATATTTAACGACAAATTACCAAGCGCGCGGTTTTCTTAGAATAATCAAGAAAATATATTGTTACTGTGATTACGGGGTAAACAATTATTGTCACCAATATAAATAAATGTCAGATAAAGTCGGATATTAAATTCGCGAATAATAAATATCAATAAGTAGTTTGTTGTATTTTAGTTCATTGTTGTTTTTTATTGTTTGCCATTAAATAGGTATTATAAAATTTGTCAAAAAATGTGTTATTTTTTTATATATAAAAATTATTCATCTAGAATAGATGAAATGAGGGCGGGAAATGAGGGTGTAAAGTAGAGGTGTGTAATGTGGCACTTCCCAATCTTTAATGACGTTAGTAATGACAGCATTACATATATGGTTGTAAATAAAATGACTTAACATGTCAAATTGTCGTACGCTGGCTTAGTTGCGGAAAAGTCTTTTTTTGAACTTCGAACAGTAATCGAAACTTTTTTGAATGAAAAGCATCACCCTCTTACCGAATTATAAAATAGCAAATGGCTGTGGAAGTTAGCATTCTATGTCTGTCGATGACAAAACATATGAACGAACTGAATTTGAGATTCCAAGAAGAAAACCAGCTTCTCTCTGATTTATATATCAAATCGTTCCGGCAGAAAATAATACTGTTTCAATCACAATTACGTAAAATATATTTCACACATTTTGAAACATGTGAAATATTTAGCCACACTACTGAAACTGAGTTTCCCGTCGATTTTGCAATTGAAGCTTTTAATGCTTTGAAGATAAATTTTAATACTCGTTTCTCAGACTTTGATTTCATTGCCAATAAAATAAGGATTTTTAAAATCCTTTAAATACAGACAGTGAAACCCTAAACCCGGAATTTTAAATGGAAATTATTGATTTACAGTGCAGTGATATAATTAAGAACAAAAATATCAAACTCATCTTTGTTGGAATTTTATAAGAGTCTTCCTGTTTTTGGTACTACTCACTTGTGTGAGAAAACATTCTCCAAAATGAAGTACACAAAGAATGTTTACAGATTTAAGTTAACCGATGAGCATCTTAAATCTCTTTTAATAATTGGTACAAGTAAAATTGGCTCAGGCCCACTACTGCAAACTATTGTGAGTGGAAAAACACAACTACATAATTCTCATTAGTATTTTTTACAAGTGAACACCCCGCGGTTTCATTCGCGTTAATTTGGCTCAAGGGATATTCAGGATAAAAATCACATGTGTGATTCAGGATATATACATTCCAAATATCCATATACATATATATATATATACGATACTCTTTATCCCAACATAACTACCGAGGGTAAAACCGCGGGATGTTTACTAGTTTATAATGTTAGTGGGATTTAGTACAATTTTCTGCGTATTATACTTGTCATTAAGCTATACCTAGCAAGTAAATAAATCAGAGTTATTATAATTCTGTATTTTTTTATCCAACTTATCACAGTAGGTAATAATAAAACATTAGCTGTCCGGGACGGATTAATGACACTGGCGGCCCGGATTTGACCCGCGGGCCGTAGTTTGGAGACCCTGCTGTAGAAAGCTGATAAACTTATCGTTTATTAATTAGCAATAACACCTTAAAGGGGCGCAACCGAGTTGTGCCAACTACCTGCTATAATCCCCGGTAACTGCTTGGCTTTTTTAATCCTTTAAACTCATTAAAGAGGGGCGCATACTAGTTCGCTCCCGCGGTCAGTCGAGCTTGTTAATCGTATACTAGTTCGCTCCAAAGGTACTATACTAATTCGCTCTGGTTTATCTACCGCCCTCAGGTAGATTACAAAGGGGTCGATTAGCCCCCCAGGTAGGTTCTTGTGTTGGAACATTAAAAAATAAAAAAAATGTTTTATTTAAAAAAGCTATTATTTATTTACCAAAATTAAAATGTATACATATTAAAATAATATAATTATAATGCAATATATCGGGTACCTACGAATATTTGAGTGTTCCTAAAAATACTATTATTTAAAAAATATTTTTCTATCCTCTTATACCTATGAGACATAATTTTAACAAAATCAAATATAGTATAGGCATTGTCATTTTGATTTAACACAGAAATTTGTTTCTCTGCAATTTCTTTCCTCAAACGTGCTTCTCTCCGATACACTTTTTTTTGGTAAACTTAAACTTTTAATCTTTATGTAAGTATCTATTTGAATATTTTTAAAAATCTGTGAAAACTGAAAAATATTTGGATGTGGAGAATAAAACAGAGCATTAAATTTTGCATGAAAACTTTCACATGTATTGGTGGTTCGCTGAATTGAGGAACTGTGTTCAGCCCACATGGAAGGATGAAATAATGCATCGTCAGCAATGTAATTATCTACCAGATAATCCGAAAATTTAACTCTAGGTTCTGTGTTTGGCATTATTGCAGCTAAATCAATAGCGAAACAATCCCCAACGCACCCCCAACCATTTCTGGGTTCAAAAATGGTAGCCCAAAAATATATGTTAAGTAATTCCCAATATCAGAATTTTTGGAATACTCTGAGGCCAATCCAAAACTCTGTATTTTTCGCCACCTGAAAAAAATAATATTGATTCTAAGTGAGGTGCTAAGCTTTAAATCAATAAATAGTGTTTTAAAATTGTGTACAATAAATTGTTAAAAAACGGGGTAGGCCACCGGTAACGCCTCGGTCTGGAAAGCTCACTGTTTTTTAAAAATCGCTTTTTATTACGAGATGGAACTATCAATATACCTATGAAATAGGCTTGTTTCTGAAACTAGTTTTATGGATAATATTATGTACCTATTTATTTTTTAGATATTGCCTAAGACCCTATTAAAATATAATTTAGGTTTATGTAATGTATAATAAACAATAGTAACTGTGATACTCAAAATACTGTCAGAGTTTGCTTTTTTTTTTGAAAGTATCTGCTTCTCTTCCGATTTTCCGCGTACTTGACATTTATTTTATTTAAAGAAATTAAAATAAAAAATTAGGTTAGATTACGAAGTGAGCTTAAATAATAAAATCCTCTTCTACGATGTTTTACTTTTTTAACAGATTTATAATAATTGTTTAATTATGTTCTCTTTTACAGCAATTATTAAACTGTTATTTAAAATTCTCAAATTATCGCGGAGTTTGTTCACCTAATCGAAAATAATCATAAGGCGTGTCGTTGTATAAATATTTTATTGTTTATAAACTTACCAAGATTGTCCTAAATGAAATCGGCATCCTTTAATTGTAGAAGCTGGTAAAATCTTATGGACTGCATTATGAATTGCTTTTTCAAAATCTGCGTAAACTACCGACGGGTTAAATATTAAATTTAGTTCAAAGCACTCTTCTTTTACAAACTGAAGGGCACTTTTGTACGATTTCTCCTCCTTATTTGGTAAAAGAATAAAAACCAATGGTACATAATGTTTATTTTCGAGTCCGTGGATGGTAAAAAGGTAAAAAAATTTCGTGCAACATTTAAATATTCCGTCAACGTACACACTTGTTGATTTACACAAAAACTTGAAATTTGTTTCACATGCAAAAATGACTATATTAGTGTCAAAATCATTTTTAACTAAAAAGTTTTCGTTTTTATGTGTCACCACCATCATTTTATTTAAGGTTTCCTGCACTTCTTGCAGAGAAGTTGGTGTTTTTGGGAGCACCTTCATTCTGTTGTTATACATATTTTTTCGAATCAAAAACACGTCATTAACGGTTAACGATTCGACATCCTGCTTTTTTAATTCCGTATGCAATAATTTTGATGGTTTTTCACATATGTCTTCAACTGCCCGTCTTTTTATCGAGTTACTTAATTGTTGGCGATTTAGGGTGAGATTACAGAACGTCTGCAACTTTGCAGATCTGCAAATATGGCGGCAACTTTGAAAATCTGCAAATATGACTGACTTACACATGCAAGTATCAAGTTTTCGTATTCCAAATTTGGGTTTAGTGTTGTTGGGGGTAATAAACCACAATAAATATTGCGAATTTGCAAATATTTTTTGGAATACTTACATTTGTAAGTCCGCCATATTTGCAAAGTTGCAGACGTTCTGTAATCTCACCCTTAACGTTGATGTTAATTCGGCTGAGTGATTATGAACCTCGTAATAGTCAATGATGGTAGTGTTCGAACCTCCAGTTTTTATAAAAGATTTACAGCCACTTCGTTGCGTACATTGCCACCGTTTTACATTTCCTGATAACGTTTTATGAAAGTTAAATTTAAAACCGTTGATTATCAACATAGGTTTTCCTTTTTCATTCAACATTTCACTAACTTCAGCAGAATTCATATTTTTAACTGTTTTTACTTTAAAATTATCAATCAATATTTTCACCCTGACTCGACTAAAACTTTCACAATAATGAAATTAAAAGAACATACTTGACCCACCTAGAAAAATGTACCTAATTCTAATAATTACGTTTTCAATGAGCCTCCCTCCAGGTAATAAAAATAAGGCAAAAAACCCAATCTAAGATACTTATAGCAATGAAAATTTAAATCCAATAAACACTTTTAAGTGAGTGTCCTTCATGGAAATAAATCATCCCTCATAAATTTAGTGCCGGAGCGAACTTACCTATGACCTTTTCGGGTCGGGGATTAAAATCTGACCGCGCGCCGGCCGGAGCGAACTAGTGTGTTCCGTTAAAGAGCTATGTTGAGTTAGGCCAGAAAATAAAAATTCTTATTTGTAAACAATGTTTATTTCATATAGGTTCAAATACATAATAAAGTACAGGTTATATTATACTATTTGGTGCATATTTAAAAGCAATGCATTGAAAAAAATTGAATCTACTTAACTTATTACATTTCAATTGTCGGAGTTTTTCCGATAAATATAATTTTCTTTTTTCGATGTGAGGCCATAGTTTTTTTACATACTTATTAGCGCTTACAATGTTTACATATGTTTCTGTTTGAAAGTTAAGTAAAATTTCCACAAACTGAAAAATATTCGGATGGCAAGAATAAAAATGGCTATTAAATAATGAATGAAATGACTTACAAGAATTTGTGGTACGTGTCATCGAATCTGAGGCTGCAGCCCATACAAACGGCGAAAATATAGCATTTGCCCCAAAATAGATATCTACTAAATAGTTGCAAAATTCAATTACTTTTTGGTTACCTACTACATCATTTTTTTCAAACAAATCAAATGCAAAACAGTCACCAACTTCTTCTGGTTTTAGAAATGGAAGACCAAAAAAATATTTCAAATATTTTCCTACTTAATTTTCTGATCGGTAATCAGCGCTTAATCCTAAATATTGAATTTTTCGATACCAGGCTTGGGATAAATGAAAGCGACAGCCTATTATTTTTACGTTTTGCCACATAACTTTAACTGCATTATGAATCGCTAACTCAAAATCAATTACAACAAAAGAAGGTTTAAAGTAAAGACTTCCGACGGGGTGGGTGGCTCAGTGGTAGAGTCTCTGCCTGCGGATCCAAGGGTCCCAGGTTCGAATCCCACCGTTGGCCGGGATTTTTTCATTTAATTTAATTATTTAAAATTAATTTTGATGCCTTGGTAGGATTCCCCACTCGACCATTCACTGTTGGGTACTAATTAACAGTGCTGTTCCTAAAGTGGCGATGGGACAGTAACAGAGCCTACACAGAACACGAGGCTAATAACCGTAGCAGTTGATACCGATGACACAAAAAAACAAGTTGTTTAACATTTTGCATCCAATAACTCAAATAATTTAAGATACACAGATCGTGATTTTGAGGGCAATAAGCAAAAAACTAAAGGTATATAGTGTCCATTTTTGTAACCGTGAATTGTAAAAAAATGTACAAAATATTTGGTTGAATATTGAAATGTACCGTCCATATAAACAGTATCAACTGAACATAAAAAATTAGAGTTGCTTCTGCAACCAAACACAATTATCTGTGAAGGCCTATCGCAAATAGAAAGAAACTCTTCGTTTTTATTTGTAATAGGATTCATCTTACCTAAACAAGTAAAAACATCCTCTTGATTTTTGGGGAGCGTGGGCATAACAGAACGTCTTGCGGCATAAATGTTTTTTCGCACTCTGTGAATGTCGTGCGAGGTGATATCGTCACAAAACTCGTTCTTCCTTAATTCTTGATGAATGAATTTTGAGGGTTTTTCTGACAGGTCCTGCAATGCTTTCCTTTTAATGCCATTGCTAAGGGCATGTCGTTGAAGAGTGTCGTCTTCCTCATGGTTGTGATTGACATCACTTTTCTCGTCTATTATTTGGTCACGAAGGATATAAACCTTGGCTGAACACTTGTTTTTTTTAACACATCGCCATCACACTTCACCATTGGCAAGAGTATTTGCCTCACAAAATTTAAAATTGCCTATAACCAACAAATTTTTCCCCTTTTCGCTAAAAATATATTTGACTTCCATGATCGTAATGTATACTCGGTGACAATTAAAGACAGAATAAAATAGTACTTTTCTATTTTCCTTACATCCGTAATGTATCTACACATTATTCTCCTAATTACTTATTAATACTCCTAATTAATAATTGACAAGGGATTAAAGAATGTCGCTGGTCTAACTCAACTACCTAGATTACGCCACTTGCAGTGCTGGCCTAACTCAGCTTCCGTGCATTAAAGAATTGACAACATCAGCATTTATGCACTTACTAACTCCCACTGGATTATTCTTTTTTTTTAAATAAATATCAAAATCATATTGGTGTAAAATACCTATTGGTACCATCGTATTTATGCTGAAATTTAAATTACGAAACTGTTTAGTTAAGTTTCAAGAAAATAATATGAATAATTTTGAAGCCTTAAATTAAAAATTACATGCAAAATCTTTAGTATATACATTAACAGATCATAAACCTTCTTTTGAATAATTGGCTTTTCAAGGCCCTGTTCGTGACGGGCATTAGAAAAATGAAAAAGGGTAAAAGAGGTGGAATATTCAGGTCTTAATAATCGGGTAGATATATTTTTATTCGGTTCATACCTACAACTATGAGATGATGAGTGTCCGTTGCTCTGTAATTTTCTTGTGCTCACATCATATTAACAAAGGGTGTATGTGTATATTATTATTATATCAGCGAAAAATTAGTTGAGCTTGAAGGACGAAATGGTCACCAAATATGAAACACATTGAATTAAATAATTGAACTAGGTATTAAGACCACCTGAGTGGTTATAGTTGTAGGTATCATTACAAAACAAAAGAATGGTTATTCTTTTTTAATTGAAGGCGCGGCCACTAATTTTCTCGGTATTGAATTTTTTCAAGATAGACTAAAGGAATTCCTACTATTCGTACTTAGATCAGAATATTTCTTCACTGTACCAGTACACAATGGCATAGGAAGTACTCAAAAGTGGCCAATAACCAATTTCGAAATTAAAATAAATGAATAATTGAAGAACGTATACGTTCATAAAATATTTACTTCAATAGGCTTTTATTTTTGAAGCGAAACGGGTATAAAGTTATAAAAACTATACGATACTTCTAGCTGATTATTATTTACTGAAATAACATTCTTGTTGAGGGTTATTTATCAACTGCATTTGAACGAATTCTAAGCATGACAGGCGAATTTGTCAAAAATTATCACGAGCGACCAGTATTTTCTCAAATGATTACTCTCTATCGTATTGTCATTCTCCGAGATTCCACTTTCAATTCAGAAAATTAGGGCTTGTATTATGTGTTCTGTATTTTATATACTTTAAGTCTTGCCCACTTCTGCTCTTGTTAGTCCATTATTACACTTTATCGAGCACAATTAAAGAGTGAATCATCAAAAGTTAGACAAAAAAACCACTCTCTTATCAGCTGTTACGTTACCTGCCTCGAGTAAACTTAACACCGCGTGCTAACTATAGTTAGCACTAGTGGCAGCTTGTGGTAATTTAAAATGGGTGTTCACTTTTTCCAATAATTTTATCATTTGTAAGTTCGGTTTAAAACTTTGTACATAAGCCAATGTCGCTGTTTTTTTTTTATTATTTGAGTTTGTATCAACATCATACTGTTTTCAAGCACTACAACTATTAGTAAATGAATATTTTAGTTAGTGTAATATTTGTTTTGTTTTTAATACATTGAAAACCATCTATAAACATTATTAGTTAGTAAACAGACTTTTTTTCATAATAACCAAAACTAAAAATCACATTTTTTTTAGGAACAAATAACAGAAATATTGGCTGTCTACATATACACCGTGTCCCACGTAAGGCGGGCATTACAACTTTATGGAGAATAAATTAATGTGTATTTTCGCCATTTTCTGAGTATACATAATCGAATATGCTCTTTTGAATTAAAATAAAATGAACTCTGTGCAACTTCCGGTTATACCGGAAGTGACCACTAACTTCGTTATTTTAAAGGGAATACCCCATATTTTTTTTTTAATTTTAGATTCAGCATGAAATTCTGTAAACAACGATACCCCATTTGCCTATTCTAGTTATAGCGGATTTGGCGTTATTCAATTTTTTTCTACATTTTTAGTCGCCGGTAGACATTTTCTTAAAGTCGTCTATCTCAGGTACTATATCTATCAAATACTTAAAATTTTAACCTGAGGTAGTAGATGGGATGTACTTCTTGAGAATATTTAGTTATTCATTATTTGTTGTACGGGGTGTTTGCAAATTATTTTTAAAAATGAAATTTTTTAAACATAAAAAACTTTTTATTTTAAAGGGAACACCCTATATATTTTTTAAATTTAGGATTCAGCATGAAATTCTGTAAACAATAATACCATATTTGCCTATTCTAATTATAGCGGATTTGGCGTTATTCATTTTTTTTTTAATTTTTAGTCGTCGCGCCGGTAGGCATTTTCTTAAAGTCGACTGTCTCAGGTACTATTTCTGTTGGATACTTGAAATTTTAGCCAGAAGTAGTAGATGGGATGTACTTTTAAAAACATTTACAGTTTTCTGCAACAAAATATGTCGTTTAAAAAGTTTAAATTTTTTTAATGATAAGGTACATACTAACTAAAAACAATTTTTATTAAAAGCACATGGTTTAAAAAAATCATTTTATCAAATGTTCAAAATGCCCCCCGTTAGCTTCTAAACATTTTAACAATCTTTTTTCAACATGATTAGTTGTTGCTTTACGAATCATTTCACCATCTAACTCGTTAAAGGCATTCCGAACTCTTTGCTCTAATTCTTCTTTAGTATTAATTTGGGTAGAGTACACTAAATTTTTAATAAGACCCCATAAAAAAAATCAACAGGAGTTAGATCTGGCGATCTTGCAGGCCAATGCCAAGGACCATTTGGACCTATCCATCGGTCTTCAAAGAGTGCTGTAATTTCTTGATTTACATAGTATGTTGAATGTGCTGGGGCACCATCCAACTGGTACCAAAAATTATTATTTGGTAGCTAGTTTAAAATGTCGGTAACTACTTCTCTAAGAATTCTAATGTATCTTTCTGAGGTCAGTCTTTCATTATAAATGTAATAAAAAGCTCTTCCAAAACCGATCACTGCAAACACATTAAAACTAAATTCGTACTGAAATTGTGCTTCACGATAAAGATGTGGATTTTCGTTTGCCCAGAAATGACATTGCTTGCGATTGATGATCCCTTTACGTGTAAATTTCGACTCGTCTGACCACAAAATTTTGTTTAAAATCTCGGGATCTTCTTGAATTCGTACCAATAACCATTCGCATAATTCAGTTCGTCTTATTTGATCACCATCTCGCAACTCATGAATTTTTCTTTGTGCATAGGGATGCCATTTACTTAGTGCTAAAATTCGTTGTATTGACCCTCGACTAATATTTAAATTATCTTGAGCCATTCTAATGGAGGCGTGAGGATACGCAGTAAAATACCCTAATTCGTTAATTAGATTAACTTCTTCATCTCGGACATAATGTTGACGGTTTCTTCCCGGGTTTTGTTTAAAATTATTCAAAAAGTTAGCTTCGATTCTATCAAATTTCTGTCTGTTCATTGGTGGTAAATGAGGGTATCGTTCATTAAACATGCGGCAGGTTCTACTTTTGATTCGATTACATTCTCCATGAATGTAAAATAAATTAAGAATATCTTGGTTGGTATATTCTTCAATATTTTCCATATTTTCCATATTTTGAACGCAAAAAATACACAACTTAAATACATAGAAATATGACAATTCAGTTTGTTGACAGATTGTTGTTTAGCATATTTCCACGGCATACTAAGATAAATAATTAAAATGTAAAACTATACTATATTATGTAGGTGCATGCGTAAAATTTAAATTTAAATTTTCTTAAAATTGGCGAGAGATAATTATAGGGAATTAATAGTGCAAATGAAGATCAATGAAGAATAATTTTCTGAACAAAATGAAATAAAAATATACAGGATTTTCCATTAAAAATAAAAAAATTTTTCATGTTTAAAATATTTATTTTTTTAAATAATTTCCAAACACACAGTCGAACAAACGATGTACAAGTAAATTTAAAAAAGCAAATGTCTGCCGGCATATAAAAGTTTATAAAAAACTGAATAACGCCAAATACACTATAATTAGAATAGGCAAATGGGGTATCATTGTTTACAGAATTTCATGCTGAATCTAAAATTTAAAAAATATATAGGGTGTTCAATTTAAAATAAAAAAGTTTTTTATGTTTAAAAAATTTCATTTTTAAAAATAATTTGCAAACACCCCGTACAACAAATAATGAATAACTAAATATTCTCAAGAAGTACATCCCATCTACTACCTCTGGTTAAAATTTTAAGTATCTGATAGATATAGTACCTGAGATAGACGACTTTAAGAAAATGTCTACCGGCGACTAAAAATGTAGAAAAAAATTGAATAACGCCAAATCCGCTATAACTAGAATAGGCAAATGGGGTATCGTTGTTTACAGAATTTCATGCTGAATCTAAAATTAAAAAAAAAATATGGGGTATTCCCTTTAAAATAACGAAGTTAGTGGTCACTTCCGGTATAACCGGAAGTTGCACAGAGTTCATTTTATTTTAATTCAAAAGAGCATATTCGATTATGTATACTCAGAAAATGGCGAAAATACAAATTAATTTATTCTCCATAAAGTTGTAATGCCCGCCTTACGTGGGACACGGTGTATATAAGTACTTCTTTCTACTTATACTTAGATATTTAAAAAAATATGCAGATACTTCTGATAACAAATACCTAGGTAACTTCGTTATAAAAATAAAATCAAAAATGGGTACAATAGAACAATAAAAAATAGCTATTGTAGTAGCGATATTTTCCGAGACTTTGCTGTTGCAAATTCATTAATTACATCGCTAAAATTTATACCATCAAGCATTTCTTGTTCAATTGCTAATATTGCTAACCCAGACATCTTTCTTGAAGCATTGTCGATCTTAAATAATTTTTAATGATTTTTAACTAAAAAGATCGCTTGCCAGAAGCTATAGATACAGGCAATGTCAGAAGAATTCTTAGTGAAATGCTTACGTTTGGAAGGGTGGAAATTAACTTGTTTTCAAATATATATTGTAAAATACTTAAGGGGTCAGTATCATCAGGTAATGAAAACAACTTTAATGCTTTAATTGGAGCCTATATCCTTATTATCCTGATCTGTCAGTCGTTCTTCAAGAACAGAACAACGTTTTAAAAGATCGCTGTCACTTAATTTGAATATGTCGCTAAAAAATCCGAAAATATCATACTCATTTATTAAGTCAAATCGGTTTTTTAGAGAGCTTAAAGTTTGATCTATAATTTTTAAGAAAAGAACTAATTTTAAAGACGGTTCTTGGATCATGAGGGGTCTCATCTCGGTGTTCATACTCAAACAGTTTTGTTTTAAATTTCCTTCTGACCGTTGGTAACTGTGGTGTAACGAAGTCAATTTTTCCTTGGTCACTTTATTTTAATTTATCATTTTTAATAAATAATAAACGCGCTCGAACTGCTTTTCCTAGGCTAAAACATCTGCGAACCGCCGATCGAAATATCGATGCGCGGTAGTACTGGTCGTTGTCGTTGGTGGGAATTTCTCTGGCTTTCGTCGCGAATTGAAAGGTTTTAGAGAGCAGGGGTGGGAAACTGGTATGCGCAGGCCTGGGATAGAGCAAAAATCAACCACGTCCGCATGGTGGCGCTGCAGTCGTATGGTGGGAGTATAAATGGACAGGTGAATATTGATTTTTGTGGGGGGTGTCATGGCGTCTTGGCTTAAACCAAACGAGAACGTTGTTTATGTTTATTTATATAATTATATTGGTGACTTGAATGTATTCAGTTATGTTTTCATTTCCAATTTGCTTAATTGATTTAGTTGACCACTGTTAGTAAGCTTGTCCTTCCATTATAAATTTGTGCTTTTTGAGCTGTTATCTTGTGCTTTTCCGCTGTTATTTTGTGCTTTTCTATAAAGATGCGTAATTATAGAAAATGTTGTGTACCGAATTGCCTTGATGTGGACAACAAAAGATGCATCGCCTGCCCCACCCTACGAATTCACCCGATTTATTTGATATTTTGGGTACTTGCTGTTCGTTGTCCAAGATTTAATAATAAAACAAGACTACAAATTTATTCCACCTTTGTACATAGTATGTCATAAACCTTTTGAAGAGAAGTATAAAGTAGATGGCCCTCGTCGAGGTCTAACACCTGAAGCATTTCCAACGCTATTCCTACCAACAGTTCCTGGAAGAGTAGCGGATGGACTTTTGTTACGTGAAACTAATTTTAAATTTATTTTTAACAACAACTTCTCCATAACCCCTCGTAACACAACATCTGTATGCTTGCCCTATCATTGTTACCATTATCGATTTTTACAATGCATCGTTCGCGCATGACCTGCTAATATCGGCGCATAGCCCATAGCGATTCTTTCAGCCATGAGTTCATATAAAACCTAAAATGGTGAATTGGTTCTTTCTTTCTGGTGTTTAAAGTTAAAAGGTACTAGCGTGCCGATAAATTTAATAAAATGAATTGCTAGTAGTTACCTTTCTCTTAATTTGTGTTTATTAAGTGTGAACGTTGGGATAATTGTCAGGTAAATGTTTTTCTTTTATTCCCATTTTGCTGGATTTCGTTGCAAAACCGAAGCTCCGCCATGTGCTTTTTTTTATTACCGCCATGCTGGAAAAAGCCGGTTTCTATATTTTATTTCATTTTATATAGATTATAGCTACCCTAACTAATAATATTTTTTAAGCTATCTTATATCTATTAATATAAATGTGTTATCATTGAATTACTTTAATATATACGCGGGGAGGCAACTATATAATTGAATTACAAGTCATTTTGGAAATACAGTTTAAACGGAAATTTTTGGCTCCTAACTTATTTTTGCCTTATAAATATTTTATATTCTGTTCAGATAATGTAACTTTAATATTTGTCGTGATATTTTATATTTTGTTCAGATGACGTAACTTTCATATTTGTCGTGATATTTTATGTTCTGATGTAACTTTGATATTCATTCCGTTTATGCATAAATCCGTTAGATTTCCAAACTGGCATGTATACGTACTTTTACACACGGTACTCAGGTTCTTTTATTTCTAAACCTGTAGTGGCTCCTCCCAGTATCCAAGAAGCCTCCAAGAAGTACTCCTCCCAGTATTCAAGAAGCCTCCAAGAAGTACTCCTCCCAGTATCCAAGAAGCCTCCAAGAAGTACTCCTCCCAGTATCCAAGAAGCCTCCAAGAAGTACTCCTCCAAGTATCCAAGAAGAATACTCTATACCTTCAAATATTGTCTCCAACAAGAAGAGGCTACTCTTCCGCTAAGTACTGTCTTTACTGTCTCAAAGAAGAAGTACTGTCTCCAAGAAGAGTACTCTACCTCCAAGGACCGTCTCTAAGAAGAAGCTCTAAAACGTATTAAGAAGCTCCAAAGTCCTCCAGGAAGCTCCTAGTTGCCTCTAGCTATAAAAAGGAAAGTACCGTATCTACGTATCAAAATACCACCATCTATCAGTATCGTCAGTAAATTTTATCACTCATTCATTCAACTCATTCACTATTTAATTTGTAAAATTAATCTTTCACTTTTTTAATAAATGTATTAAATTTTCTCAGTTTCTTTTATTTGCCACAACTCTTACAGATAACTTTAAGTACCAGAGACAGACTCAATTAAACAGGACGTTTAAAATCAGAAGTTTTCCAAGTTACTGAAAAACTTGGTGGCCCTCAACTTTTTTTGTCGTTGCTTTACTTTAATATCTTTCATTTTATCTTAAAGTAGATCTTGGCCCGCGAACAGGTCAAGCTACTCTAATTTTATTTGTCCTGGTCAATTTTTGAATCCACACATGTCAACAATTTGAGCTAAATTACTTATTAAATAATTAACAACATAGAAATCTAGAAAAAAGGTAACACTTTCCTCAAATAACATAGAAATTGAATATGTTAATCAAACACCTTCTACTTCAAGTAAAGGTTTGAAGAAGAAGTAGACTAATAATATATGTTGGATTTCTTTTCGAGAAGGAAAATTAGTAATCTACTCATTTATTTTATACTTATACTGTGTATTTTCTGTTTCATGACGTTTGGGGTTGCAAAGCTGTATCGTCGAAGAAAAAGCAGACTAATAATATATGTTGGACTTCTTTTCGAGAAGGAAAGTTAGTACTCTACTCATTTATTTTATACTTATTGCCGCGTTTGAGAATCCACATCGGATGCATTTTTTACATCTCAAGCGTTTTTTTATCCACATCGGACACATCTGTCCCATTACATTTACGTATACTAAAACACGTGATCAAACATTTACTACATCTCAAATGCATCCGATGTGGATTCTCAAACGCGACATATACTGTGTATTTTCTGTTTCATGACGTTCGGGGTTGCAAAGCTGTATCGTAGATGTTGGACTTATTAAAAAATAAAGTATTCCTCGGACTTATAATTTTTTATTAATCCATTTATTTTAATGAGATTGTACTTATACTGTCTTTCTTTTTTCACAGATAAAGTTCTTCACAAAATGATGGACAGTGTTGTATCCTGGAATATGTAGCAGCCATCCAGCTACTTCATACATAATACAATTTTCATATACATTAAATTTTTTAAATATTGGATTTGTATTATATATATTCTTTAATAAATTTTTTTTTGAAAATGCTTGTTTTTTTTATCTAAAAACTAAAATTAAAATTTGTTCACACAAACTGCATTTTTGCTTTATTATAGTGATATCGCTATAATAAAGTAAAAATGCAGTTTGTGTGAACAAATCTATTTGGCTAACAGTTTTTAATGCGTATAATTTTTACTGTCAAATTTGAATAGCCCCGCGCTTTTATCTCTTCTTCTTTTTATTATTTTCTCTTCTTTCATATGGCCTCTTAGCAGACAAGGACTTAATTGAAAAAAAATCAACCACGTCCGCATGGTGGCGCTGAAAATTCTATCATCCTTTTTTAACATGGTAGATACCGTTCTAAGAGTAAGTGTTCTGTGTTGGAGAGGCACTTGATTTCAGCCAGTTAAAAGTAGAACCCGCATTTAAATTAGGTCCGCCGTTGATAGATTTTTCGTATCGTCTTTATTGATCCGATAGGTAAAAAACCTTGTTTCAGTTTTTTATAGAATAAACGTTTTTTTATATTTAGACCGCATTAAGTTTAATTTAAAAACCGATTTATCTTTTGGAAATAGGAACATTTTAATTCATTGTTAAGTTAAAAGATATAGTAGGATTTCATTTAAAAATATTAGAATTTAGTTCTTTGCAAATAGAATACCGTCTTTAAAGATATTGTTGTGAAAAAGATTTAAGGAATGTAATTTTTCTTTTTGTTAGTCAGACTGATAATTTAATTTGATTTAATTAATAAATATTAGAAGTTAGTTCTTTAAAAATAGAATATCTTTTCTTTAAAGGGAATTGAATTTGATTTAAATAATAAATGATAGGATTTAGTTCTTTAAAATTGTAATACCGTTGATTTAGACATTTAATAGTTAGTCTCACCTAAGCAATTAAACTTTTTTTTTGGTAGGTTAAATCGGGAAGTAAATTTGATTTAATTGATAAATACTTTTGTTTAGTAAGTGCCGCGTTATAAATAAGTTGGGAATATTTAGAAACGGAGTTTTCGAGGAGACGTCTTTTTTAATAGTTTGTTTTTCTCTTTTACCGCAAATTTAAATACTCTTAAATGGTATCCTGTCCCTGTCTGACTGGGCTCGTAATGACGATCAGCTCATTCTTGGATTAGGTGCTATCCGCGTTAGTAGTTTTCTTCCCTCTGATAATAGTTTTCGTTTCTCTTTCACCGTCAATTTAAATGATCTTAAATAGCATCCTGTCCCTGTCTGAGCGAGCTGGTGATGACGATCAGCTCTTTCTTGGATTAGGTACTATCCGCGTTAGTTTTTCCTGTTCCCCTTGTATTCTTTATTTTTTTACGTGCGAATCGCATACTTAAGAAATCTTAAATATCTTCATTACTCTGTCTGAGTGGGCTCGTGATGACGATCAGCTCATTCTGGGATAATAGGCTACCCCGGGTATAAATTTATTCTTTTTCCTTTCCGAATATTTACTACAAGTAGGTCTTTCACGATCCTGTCTCCTCGCACTCTCTGCGACCGTATAGATAATTTTTCCTTGCCGAAATAGAAAAGTGCATTTTAGTTTAATTCCCGCTGCGACAGTTAAATAGTTAATTTTCGCTACGACCGCTCTTAGAAGTTTCCCTTACCGAAATGGGAAATTATGTTTTGTTTAATTACCTACCAAGTAGTCAAGTTAATTTTTCCTGCGACCGAAACACTCATTTTATTTTAAGTAAATTTTGACGTCTAATTGAGACTAGTCGGGATTCAATACCGTCCGTTTTTTTGGGTTATATTTACTATCATCGCAACTTGGGTGGGCGTTGAAATATATATATTTGTTTTTTATTTTCAATTTGTAAATAGTTATTCACAATATATGTGTCAATGTTAACTTACCGTATTACTGGTTACTAATTCTATACTTTATTTCCCCCTTGTATTTCAGCTAGTGATAAATTCTGTACCAGCCCAAGCGATTAAAGCCTGTTATCAACGGTCTGCCATTACCTGTGTCTAAGTGATCTTTGACCCCTGGAATTTTTCATCTCCATCTGTAGCTACCCGAGTACTTTCGACGCCGTTTCGAGAGTTTGTGGAGTAAATCATAACCAAAAATCTGGCGCTCGAGAGCCGCCCATAACCAGCGCCATTGGTAAGGAAACGTTTTCTTTGTGGCGAGAAAATCCCTTACAGTGGAAAGTCTTCTTCAATTTCGAGAGAGAGTGCTTCTTCTTTCGCTTGTACAAGAATTTCTTGAAATGATTGGCCAGATCTATATTGCTGGAAGTGATCAACTAATTTTTTTGGTAGGTTTGGCATACTTTAATATTAATTGTAGCACTTTGCATTTGTTTTCTGAAAATATTCATGCCAAATAATAATTCCTCAAATAAATTGAAAATTTTGAACAGACGTTAAGAGGGAACTCGCTTTATGTCTTGCATCAATGTGAAAGGAGTTATCTTCAGCTACTTCTAGAAGACTTTCGCTAACCTTAATCAAATAAAGTTTAAGGGGCTTTATTGCATCAATTCTGCTAGACCATCTTGTCTCACTTAGAGGCTTTAATATTAACCCGGGGACATTTTTTCTCTTCTCATAACAACCCATCTTTTTGTGGATGACGAAAAAAATTATATAACTCTTGCACAAGATTAAAAAGTTTATTGTAGCATCTGACACCTCAGAAGCGTCATTTACTGTTAAGTTCCAAGTATGAGCCGCACAAGGTACAAAAAGGGCTCTCGGATTCGCATCAAGAATGCGTTTTTGAAGCCCAACATGCTTTCCCTTCATGTTTGCCTTAATCATAACCTTGTCCCCTAATATTTTTTATATCAAATTTTTTTTTTTTAATTTCTGTCACAAATGTGTATATATCCCTTCCCCTGTAGAGTCCAGTATTGGATTAAACGCAATAAAACTTTCCTTAACTTCAACCTCTTTTGAAGTGGTGTTAAGGACAACATACCTCAGAACAAGACTAATTTGCTCAGTATGACTAGTGTCTGGTGTACAATCTAATATTATTGAAAAATATTTTGGACTGCGAACCATTTCTAAAATATTATTTCTTACATTAGACGACAATAATTCAATTATTTCATTCTGTATCTAGAAATATACATTTTTTTTTCATTCTCTATGGAAATTACCACTTTTCTTTATTTTGAATAATTTATCTTTCACGTCAACATAATTTAATTGGGTTGAAAAGTTAGGTTATGCTCTAAAACAAACTTTAGTTTTTATTAAAACTATGTAGTTTTAAAAGAGCCCTTGAAGAGAAAATAAAAGAGATGGAAAAGAAGATAGAAGAACTGGAACATTCAGACCCGACCAAGGACGGTGAAATAAAGTGTCATGAGGTGGAGTCGAAGTTAAAATTGGAAGGAGCTGTAAACTCTGCTCGTGTCAAAGCCCCAACCTTCGACGGAAAAATGTCATGGACCAACTACCTTAAACAGTTCGAGACAGCTGCCAGAGCAAACGAATGGTCTGAGAGAGAAAAGGCAGTGAATCTGACAATCGCCCTTCGAGGAGACGCTTTAGATGTCCTTCAGACTATACCCGTGGAAGAGACAGATGATTTTGAACAACTGAAAAAGAGACTCAACATGCGATATGGCCACGAACATTTGGAGCATCTATACCAATCACAGTTAAAGAATCGCAAACAGAGACGAGACTCTTCAAGAATATGAAGTAGATATTGGCAGATTGGTGCGATTTGCCTACCCATCAGCTCTGGAAAACATAATGGAATGTTTAGCAGTCCAAACATTTGTTGATGGACTCCGTGACCACGAGATGCAGAAAACACTTTGCTTAGCCCGCCACAAAACATTGGTCGATGTCTTGTCCGCTGCTTTAGAATATGAGGCAGCTACGCAGGTTTCTGGAGGATACAATAAAGTGAGAACTGTAAAAGAAGAAAACGTAGAAGATAAACTCGACCCACTAGTTAATATAATGAAGACCTTTACTGATAAAAACATGAAGACAAAGACCATCAGATGCTGGAATTGTGGTGAACTGGGGCATGTACGCAGTTCGTGCAAACGCCCTAGGGTCCCAACAACTGAAGACAACACGCCGCGGGAAAACTAGAGCGGGTCGGCCTAGAGGGGACAGCTTCGACCCGAAACCATTCCAAAGACCCTCTCATACTGATAGCCTCTTTGAAATGCCGCGATGATAGTGTATACGTAGACGGCGAAGTAAATGGTAAAAAGTATACACTGTTGGTGGATACTGGAGCAACTAGGACCATTATACGACCAACAACCATAAAGAACTGTAAGAGTCTTCTACCAACAATATTGCGACTGCGAAATGCCACAGGTGAAAGTGCGAACATCCATGGGGAAATCCAGGTTCAATTGGGAATTGGTACAGAAAAGTTAACTCATACTGTTATTGTCGCTGATATCGAAGAAGATGTTATTCTTGGAATGAATGTAATGAACTTACATGGTTTCCAGTTGGACTTTCAAAACAGAGTGATCTAAGTTGGTGCCAAAGAGGTATTCCTACATCCATATGGGGACAGCCGTGCCAGTTGCTGTACAGGAGGATACGGTGGTACCTGGCAGAAGTGAAACCGTTATAGTAGCACGGCTTCAAGAAACTATGGAAGAAGGAACACCTGTCATGATGGAACCTTGGAACCACGATGAAGAGGTTAGACGAGGCATTCTGATCGGAAGGGGGTTGGTCACGACTGCTAAAGAAATTCCAGTCCGTCTCATAAATGTTAATGATTACCCGATTACCATCAAGAAAGAGACCAGAATCGGAACTTGTATACCAGTAACTTCCATAATTCGTCAGACAACAACTTCTGATAATTCCAACGACAAATTCGAGCAAATGATTGCAGTTGCTGGTCAATCTCTAAATCAATTAGAGAAGAAAATAAATAAATAAATAAATAAATAAAATAAAGGAATTTCTTCGATGATATCGTGATATTTTTGTACCAAAAGGAGGAAAAACAGGAAGAAATTCTGTTGTAAAACACAAAATTGACACTGGTGACGCCAGGCCGATTCGTCAATCAGCTCGAAGGTTGCCAAAGGCCAAGAGAGAGGAAGCTGAGGATTGTTCAGGAAATGAAGAAAGACAGGGTAGGGTGATAGAAACTTCTACCAGCCTATGGGTCTCTCCGGTAGTCCTGGTCCAGAAAAAGGATGGAACTACGAGGTTCTGTGTGGATTACCGTCAGTTGAACAATGTTACCAAGAAAGACAGTTACCCTCTGCCTCGTATCGACGATACCTTCGACACATTGGCCGGAAGTAAACTATTCTCTACCTTAGACTTGAAGTCTGGATACTGGCAGGTGGTAATGGACCCAGTAGACAAAGAAAAAACAGCTTTTACCACCAGATCTGGATTGTGGCAATTCAATGTTATGTCATTTGGATTATGTAACGCCCCCGCGACATTTGAAAGACTTATGGAAAATGTATTGAGATCGTTATCCTGGACAACATGTCTGGTGTATTTAGACGACATCTTAGTCTTGGGGAAGACATTTGATGAACATCTAAAAAACTTAGAAGATGTTTTTAAAAGACTTCAAGCTGCCAAACTGATGCTAAACCCCAAGAAGTGCCAACTATTCCAAAATAAAGTTAATTACCTGGGTCATGTAGTCAGCAAGGATGGCGTGGCTTCTATAAAAGAGTGGCCACAACCAAAAGATAAACACCAAATAAGAAGTTTTCTTGGGCTTTGTACGTACTACCGAAGATTCATAAAGAAGTTTGCAGATATTGCTAAACCACTAACGCGACTCACAGAAGATTCAAGAGAATTCTGCTGGGACGACGACTGCCAAACTGCCTTCGAAACTTTAAAGAAGCATTTAACAACAGCGCCAATATTAGGCTACCCATTACCAGAGGGAAAATTTTTCCTGGATACTGATGCCAGTAATGTGGGAATTGGAGGAGTGCTTTCACAGATTCAAGAGGGAAAAGAAAGAGTACTGGGTTATTTTAGTAAAGTGATCTCAAAACCTGAGCGAAATTACTGCGTCACGAGAAGAGAACTGCTGGCAGGTGTGAAATGTGTGGAACACTTCTACCAATACATATATGGAAGGAAATTCTTAATCTGTACCGATCATGCTGCTCTTAAGTTGTTGATGCAGTTCAAAAATCCGGAGGGTCAAATCGCCAGATGGATTGAGCGACTTCAGGAATACGACTTTAAGATCGGACATAGAGCCGGAATTAGCCACAGAAATGCCGATTCTCTTTCTAGAAGACCGTGTCCAGCAGACTGCTCCCACTGCAACAAAGCGGAATCCAAAGAAAGTGGACTACTAAGAATAACGGTAGTCAACGATGAGTGGGCCCCTGCTAAAATTAGAAAAGAACAAGAAAACGATACCGTTCTAAAGAAGATGCGACAATGGAAAAAGGAAAATCGTCGACCTACTTGGCAAGAAGTATCTAATCTCTCTCCAGTACTTAAGTCGTATTTGGCTCAGTGGGACTTTTTTATCCTGGAAGATGGCTTATTAAAGCGAGTACTTGAAAATGATGATGGTTCCGAGAACAGAAGACAGTTGGTCATTCCAAGAAGTAGAGTAGCTGAAGTACTCCGTCAGTTACACGACAGTCTATCAGGAGAACATCTCGGTGTTAGGAAAGCCCTTCAGAGAGTCCGGGAAAGGTTTTATTGGATGAATAGTTCCGATGATGTAAAGGACTGGTGTAAGAAATGTACCAGCTGTGCTATGAGTAATGGACCTCAGCGAAAAAGGAAGGCTCCCATGTAGCAATACAACGTTGGTAGCCCATTTGAGAGGATCGCTTTAGATAATGCTGGACCATTCCCCATGACCGAGAATGGTAATAAATACATGATGGTGGTTATGGAATACTTCACGAAGTGGGTGGAAGTCTACGCCATTCCAAATCAAGAGGCCGCAACTGTTGCATATATGTTGATTAAAGAGTTTATCTGTCGATTTGGAGTGCCCTTGGAGATCCACAGTGACCAAGGCAGAAATTTTGAAAGCCAAATCTTCCGTGGAATCTGTGACAAACTAGGCATGAAGAAAACCCGAACCACAGCATTGCACCCACAATCTGATGGAATGGTTGAGCGAATCAATAAGACCGTTGGAAAGTATCTGTCAAAAGTGGTTTCAAACCATCAGCGAGATTGGGATCAGTATCTTTCGCTCTTTACAATGGCTTATAGATTCGCTGTCAATGAATCAACAGGCCAAACACCAGCAAAGGTCCTGTTTGGGCGTGAGATGAGACTACCGTGCGACCTTGAGTTTGGATGCCGACCTGGAGAAGATGTAGCTGGTGAAGATTATGTGATCCAGTTACGAAGAATGGTATGCATGAATTGGTCCGCTCGCATCTTCAAATCGCCAGCGACAGAATGAAGAGGCGATATGATACCCAAGCCATGGAGGGAGGTTTCAAGGAAGGCGACAAAGTCTGGCTTCATAACCCAAAAAGACAAAAGGGTTATTCTCCGAAGCTTCAAAGGTCTTGGGAAGGTCCGTATCTTATTAAGAAGAGAATCAATGATGTCATTTACCGTATAAGTAAGATCCCGAACGGTAAACCAAGGATAGTGCACCAAAACCGGCTGGCGCCATTTGAGGGTGACCATGAAGAGGAAGAAGAAGTAAACCAGCTCCAAGAAACATCTGACCTTTTATTTGAAGAATTTATGGGTGCATATGGAAGTACCGGAAAAGCAAGACATGGTGTTACAACCGAGCAACAACAAGACCTGCTGATGGTTTCAAAAGATTACTCGCTGGTCCACAGTACTTCCGCCAACATCTACGACGTTCGAGGTCTGGCATCTATGTTCCGGAAGAAGTTTGGTCGATTGCCAGAACTTCAAGATCAGTTACCAGCCCCTGGAAAAGCATTAAAACTTCTAGATGGATCGCGTTATTTTTTCTATTTGGTAACAAATAACACCTTCCGAGATCGATCCACCTATCAGGATGTATGGAAAGCATTACTCGGTCTGAGGGAGCATGTACTGGAGTCCAATATACAGAAACTAGCTATGCCAAAGATTGAGAGCAACCAGCTGAATTGGAGGATCATTAGGAACATGGTGGAAGTACTCAGGTTGAAATACTGGTCTGCAGCAATTCTCCCAGCGTTTAGGTTATAACGAAGACTGTGCCTTTCCATGCAACTGGAAATTGTAAAAGGGGATCCAGTTGCAAATACAACCATTTAGTTTTAGTTCCAGGAGGAACTATTTCTTAAGGAGGGGCAATGTTATGAAATTCTTAAAGCCTACCCTTTATACGCTCGACCTTCACATTGCAACCGACTCGTGCTCGAGGCGACGGAATGTTCTGGGAATGCCGCTGAGGCTCGAGAAACAGCTGAAACAGAGGAGAGTGCCGTTTAGTCATAGGAATGGAATGTTCGAGACGATCGTCGAGAGCCTCTAGCATTTTCCAGTAGCGGAGTTGGACTAATATAAATAGCCGACGTATCAGCGCTGAGTTTAGTTTAATATAGAACATTGTAATGAAAAGTTAAAGTGTGAGAAATAAATTAGAATTGTTAGTTAGTGACTAAGCATTATATAAATTAAATAGTACGTCTGAAATAAATTGTAAATAGCATGTTTTTAAATAAATAAACTAAAAATAAATTAGACTTTCGTCACAATATAAAGCTACGCCTCCACCTGCCATCTGATAACTACGCACACTTTCTTACTACAATATTCATCCATATAAGGAAAATTAAACAATAGGCAAATTTCCATTTCTTTTAATAAATAAAATATAAATAATAAATTATTACAAAAATTTATAAACCAAAATTATTTACATAAATTCGTGAATGTTCTTCTTACAGAGCAGATCATGACCAAAATTGTAATTATTTCAGAAGATTTTTCGCTAATGAAAATAAAAGTTTTTTAATTTTGGAAATATGAAAATGAATAATCCCTAACTCCCTCTACGAAATTATGAAAAATATCCCCAGAGTAAAAACCCCCCTAAGGGAGATTTTTATATAAAAATATAACCGGTCAATATAAAAAATTTATTGATGACGTCATATCTTGAAAGGTAGTGGGGGAAACATTTATTAAAAAAAAACAGTAGAAAACTAAAATTAAATAATTAACTCCTAAGACAATAATGGGGCGTTTCCATACTGTATGAACGGACTGTATAACGGAAAAATGCGTGCCAATCATCCATAATTTAATACCGTCTGCATATTTTTTGGTGAAAATAGTCAGTTATTAACATCTGCTAATATTAAATAAAAAAAACATAATGAATTTAGTTGTCATATTTGATTTCATTCAAATAATCGATTTAAAGAATAATTTGATGGCAATAAACCAGTTTTTTGCTCATAAATTAACGGTACCTACTAAATAATTTATTAATTTTGAGGTTAACCGATATTAAATTTCAATAAAACAATTTTTTATATATTTCTGCTCTACAGAAAGACACAAATCATATAAAGTAACGCTAAACAATAAATAGTATATTTCTTCAAACGTAAAATTAGACACCATTCGATTTTATGAAAATATTCTACAGAACATTCTTTAATAAAATTAAGGTACCTACATCACAAATTTATTATAACAACCATTATTTTATCGGATTTTAGAACAGTGTATTCCTAATTTTTTAAATATTATAAATTATAATTTCTTCTAGGTTTCTTTTAGAGTAAATATACATTTTTAACAATGAGGATTTCACTTATCAACGTACTCGTATATAAAAACAATTTCGTCCTCTCACTATTACATATTAAGGCTTTAGTTTTATATCCTAAACAATAAATCTACGCGATTTTCAAAAAAAAAATCCGATTCAAAATTTTCTTAGTCTTCAAGGGTACACGTTTTGCAAAACATCACTATATAACGAGTTGTAAGAGTCTCTAAGAACGAAAATATCTTCAGGTTTGCCATTGAAACCAAACGAACCCGGTAGTTTATGAATAGTCGAATCTTTCAAAGGCTTCTTCATAGGTTTTTGAGGCTTGGGTTTTACGTATTCCGAGTAGGTGGGCGCCTGAGTAGGATTATCGAAGCCTTGGAAGGCACCGGACCATTGGTAGATCGAATTAGGTTTTCCATTGGATACAAACGACACTGGTAGATTAAGGAATTGAGATACAGGTGGTGCTACTGGTTGCGATACGTAACCTAAACCTTGGACGAACATGTAAGGTTGTGGTGGGATGCGGATGTAGTAAATAGGCGAATTAAATTCTTGCTGTTTTCTTGAAGGTACGGTTCTACTCAACGGGTTATTCTCTAGGGCTAATGACATATAGCTGTCTGGTTCTATGTCTAAGTTGTTGTAGTCTACATCTGGTTGTAGGTAATCTAAGTAGCCTAGATTTTTAGGTTGTCGTGGATTGGATTGTTGTAAAGGGTAACATTCTAACGTTCGGACTATCACGATAGCTGTGAGGGTTTGTAAAATCCACTTCATCTGTAACAAAAAAAAAATGTTTATTTAGTACAGATATATAATAAAATATATTCAAATAATCAGAACTAGTGACTATGTCGGGCTATACATTCATTGAGCTGGGAATATTAATTTACAATGGATTAATGGATAGATTTATTTCAAGGAAGACTATGTATAGTTGCTTGATGGTTAATTACAGCAGATCAACGTCATGTAAAATTCATGGGTCTTTAGAAATTGAATAATTAGTTTAGTGTGAGAAATTTATTAATAAATAGTTTTCTTTCTCATCCCAAGAGGAAAATCTTTTTTTTATGAACGGTAGAATTTTACTGTTAGATTGTTGCTTTTTAGAACGGAATTTCTCGCTACGGGGTATTAGCGAAAGTTTTAAACAAAGTTAATAATATAGCTGGAACAGGTCTGGTTTTTATAAAAATTCCAATAACTTTCACGAATTCCTCATGCAAAAGTAGGTATACCTAGGTATACTAAAAATTGTACCCTATGTGACGTAAAATTTAGTATTTATTTAATTATAAAATAATATCTACTTAGAATGTTAGATATAAATATGGGATAATCTTGTTTACAGATTTTACATGGTCTGTAAAATAAAAATATCCCATGAGGATCTTATCGACTCTCGACCATTGTTGCCAAAGTTAGTATAATTATATTATTCATTCTAGTACAAAGGACCCCACAGATAAGATTCTTCTGAAATTTAGATATGTTGTAGATATCGCCAACAGTTTGGATAATATGTATTGTATAAAACTCAGCCACCCTCCTTGTATGAGCTGCGTCAAAGGATAATAGATGCGTGTCAAAATATTCTAAGAGAAATTTTCCAGAACGTTGGACAAGAATTTGAAAATCGTGTTTACTTCTGTTTTGAAAAAAATGACCGTCATTTTGAATAATTAATATAAGTTTTTCTATTGTTAATTTTTTTATGTTCAAATAAAAGTTTTCTTGAATTTAGGTGAGTTTTTGAGTTCACCCTACTTTTTTATGATCAGTGAAATTGATGTTTAATAAGTTTTCCAAAGAGGCATCACAAGTGGGGTAATGTAATTTTATTTATTAATGTTGACGTGTACATCCATCTAAGATGGCAACATTGGCTAGTACTGATAAAGATTTATTATTATTATTGGAAATAAAAAAATTACGTCAGTATGGGTTAGGTTTAAGGGGGGGGGGGGACAAGGTTAATTCGTGCAAAAAAGGCACATTTTTGTGAATTTTTTTTGACAACACAGTTAATATTTGTTTACTTAAACTAATGGTACATTAAAGTATACATTCAAAGAATATTCTGTCAAATGTTCATGTAGAAATATTAAAAAATACGGAAATGACAGCAATTATTCGGAAGCGTTTCGGAAAAAAGGTGCCCCTCCCAACTCGGTGCAGTATCATCAGAAAATTTTTTCGTTAGATAATCGTTTTCCCCAGGTAACGCTGGGAGAGTTTTTCAAAATTTAAATTTTTCACTGTTTGGGAACACTTTGAAGTAAAAAACGCGATTCTTGCGGAAAAGATAGGCTAATTTGTTATTATAAAATAAAAAAATATAAACAAATTTGAAAAAGCTCTCCAGCATTACCTCGTAAATTATGTACAGATATAGTGTTCACAATTTCAAAAGGATAGGTGCAGTAGTTTTGAAGTTATGAGGGGCACCGACTTTAAAAACGCTTTAAAATTTTGAACACAAATAAATTTGGAATAAAACGTTCATAAGCAAGTTTTATCGGCTTATCTAACACTGAATTATCGATGCCAGGTCCATAAAGGATGTTGTATCATCCATGATGTCTAAAGCATCTTTTTGCTCCTGTCTACGACGAATCGTCATTCATGAGCGCTTGATCCACCTGCAAGGCCAATGCTACACTAACTTATATACAGTACAGGTATAAACACGTTTGTACTTATGTTGAAATTTCTATAGAGGTAGGAGGTAAGGATAGGGATTATATAGAGAACGAAACAGCTGCCAGGTAACAATAGCGCGCTCGGGCCGGGCAGGTGTTTTCTGATGTGCTGAGTCATGTATGCGGTTACTCAAACCGCTGCATCTTCGTTAGTTTTGCTCCGATTCATCTCAAATTTTCACACAATACAAAAATTAACAGCTATCCGTAAACTAGAACAAATTCAAAGAAGAGCATTTCTCAACAACAGGAGCCATGAAAACAACACCGACCAAAGCGATGGAAGTCATTCTTAGTCTGACTTCCCTTGATATTTACATCAAGGAGGTTGCTCTGACGACAATAACATGCCTCCGCACGGTTGGAATAGAACCTGATGTAGGATCTGGTGAGGCGAGACGTCACTTTTAACAGGATACGCTCGAAACACTCCCACTGCTTCAAGCGAACATGGACTCTATCTCACCAAGATATATCTTCCATAAGCCATATAAAGTGGAATATACTCCAGATTCTTAAACCTAAACATAAAATGGGCTGTGAGCAATAGTGTGAGTGTAGTTCAAACAGAGCTAACGGGGATTCTCATAGCAGCAAAAGAAATAAACAGAAACAATATCACTGAAAGGAACTTGCTCATCTATACAGATAGCAAACAAGCACTACTCACACTGAATAGACCACGAATTTATTTAGGGTTAGTACTAGAATGCCGCGAAGCTTTGGCCGAAGTATCCATCAACAATGTGGTCATCTTAAGATGGATCAAAGGTCACGCCATATCGAAAGGTCTTGCTTATTCACTAGCCAAGAAAGCAGCCAACCAAATACTTTTTGGACCTGGCCCTTCTATTAGTCTGACAAAATCGGTGACAGACCTAATTAAAGAACATTCCCTTGTGAAATTCAAGGAAAGATTGAATGAGACAAGAAACTGCAGAGTTGACAGAGAGCTCTTAAGTTATCCTGACAATACCGCAGCAAACAAATACTTGACTATGACTAGACAGAATCCTCGCCTAGTCACATGCATTCTGACTGGTTATTGTCAAGTACGGAAGCATCTCCATATCATGGAGCTGTCAGAATCCGCACTCTCCAGAGGGTGCGAACAAGAAGATGAGACCATCAAGCATATCCTTTACGATTGCTCGACGCTCTCATTTATTAGAAGATTTGTGTTCGGCGAGTATCGGCTAACACCGGCCGATATAAGAGAAGCATCTCTTTGCGACATTGTCAACTACAATAAATCTGTAGGCTGGCTCACGCTAGGAGGTGCCTATCATCTTGGGAGGATACACAATGGGCCTAATAAGGCCTAAGTGCCGTAGGGGATAATCCATTTTCCACACGTTACAGATACAGATTTCACACAATATTCTTAAAAGGTTCTCCATTTACAAAATCAAACATAAAAAAAAAATGCAAAAAATGTTTAAAATCTTTACCCCCCCTTAACACATTGACTTCCACGTCATACATATATGTATGACAGGTACCCTTCTGTTACGGCCGCGTCATTCATATATGTATGACGGTCGATATTTCACTGCAGGCTGCATCGTTCACGTATGTATGACAGTCTATGCTTTATAAATGATATTTTTGTACGCTAGCCTACCACTGATATTCAGGTATACTTGGCCTGAAAAAAATCGAAGTATTTTGGTTACAGTATTAAGAAAAACATATAGTTTAAAGAATCGCATTTATTGACAGAAAAAAAAAAGGTTGGCCTGGGGGGAAATTGTCACGATTCTGGCTTGGCAGTCAATGTGTTAAGAGGGTGATAGGGGTGGTTTGAAAAATATGTCATTTGGATTTCCCCTAGTTTTTAAATAAATTGTATTTTTAATTTGTGACTTTTCCGCGTAACTGTCAATAATATAAACCCTTATTTGTTAAGGACAGAGTCTCCAAAGGATTTGCAGTCGAATTCTGTTCTGCGGGACTGCCTAATTTTTCTAATATGTATAATTTTTTTAGTGCTGCATTTTTAAAATTATTTTGGCTGATATATTATTTTTTTCATTT